>KN892673.1:11684-29005 GCA_000934455.1 Apostichopus parvimensis
TAGCTAAGTGTTGGTTCGTAAATACCAATATCTCAAAAGCGTGATTTTCCTGCTTGTTGCTATGTTGTCCTCCATCTTTTTCTTGCATGGTTTTATGCATGCATGTTTACAAGTTACACAATCTCTGTATGTTATTGGTATGTGCCAGCGTTATCAATGTATGTTATTGGTTTGTGTGTTATTGTGGTTTGTATGTTATTGGTTTGTGTGTTATTGTGTGTTATTGTGGTTTGTATGTTATTGGTTTGTGTGTTATTTAGGGGATAAATACGAGGGGAACCGGTCTTAAATTTGATTTGAGACCGATGATGACGTCATCGAGGAGGCTGAGCGGACCGAGGCGATAGCCGAGGTCCGCTGCCCTTCTCGATGACGTCATCAGAGGTCTCAAATCAAATTTAAGACCGGGTACCCTCGTTTTTATCCCCATTCATAAATGACCCTCACAAATGTTAGAAAACGGCATTTTTTCGCTAATTTTTGCTGATCTGTATTTAATTCTCCTTATGCCTCCCTTGATCTTTTTCCTGAATGACGTAATAGTCACCTCATTTTAAACAGCATTTTCTTCCGACGAACATTAAGAGTCCAAAAAATACGAATGAAGCAGTGTCGTTTGGTCTTAAATTTTTGTAGTTTAATCAATTCAAACACTAAAAAATGGAGGGAAATGCAAATTAAATAAGAACAGATGAACAAATTTCTAAAGATAACATTTTAAAACGTTTTATTGACCTACCAGGTCAAATTGCGCAATAAACAGATGCTAAGTTGTGTGTGTTCTGGAAAGTCCGTAAACGCTACAACAGTTAGGCTAGCAACGTTGCCTGTTGCTAACATTCTTTTGAGTAGAACTCGTCTATCCCTGGTCGGTAGATGAACCGTTCAAATAAACGTTTACTGAGAATGAGCAGTTTTTTAAGAGGTTCCGAGCCCCATTGTTCGACAGGTTTGTACTTGTAGTAACCGCAGTGTTATTGCGAGTCTGAAAGATCGCTAGGCCTAGTCCCTGGTCAGTCATGTCGTTACTGCAAGTAGTAGTAGTAGTGCTAACGTTATTGTTAGGCTTAGCGACAAGGTTTCATCTGTTAGTGTCAACATTGGACGCTTTACGCTTCGGTTCTTTGTTGAAGCACCTCGATAAGGTTGCTGACATTGACTCTAGCTCAAAATTAAGCTCAAAATTAATCCCTAAGTCATTCATGTTACTCGAAGTATTTAGCTGGAAGATTTAAGAAGTACGTACAGTGTGTATTGAGACTCAGTGTGTGTGAAAACATATACAGAACTACTGCTGTAACTAATTGCAAGTAGGCTATATATACTGTACAGTATTCTTTTGCAATTTGGAACATTTCTTTGCCCATAAACATATTTGCATATACTCATGGCAACGTTACACCATGTCTTCATTTCTTTTAATTATGACTTCATGATTGCCACGGCAACAAACCAGTGTTTGTCTTACATTTCGATCCTGAAGCAATTCTCCTCTCTAAACGCTCGACCAGTCTCGAATCGCATTCGAGACTGGTCCAGTATACAGAAAGTTGGCTTAGGCATTTATGAATGAGTGTTATTGTGGTTTGTATGTTATTGGTTTGTGAGTAATGTTATCAGATACTGCTAGCTGTTATTTCACTGGTCCGTCACTGGGTCACGAAGTTCTTAAACAATGATGTTTTACATAGGAAAACCTGACCAGCACTGTAAACTCTTTGTAAACTCTTTGTTTTAAGTTCTTTGTTCTCCTCAACTCACCTCTTTTCTCTCCTTGTTTGTACGGAACATGTTCCTCCCAGTCGGGGTCTTCTCTGGCTTTCTTTTCCAGGAATTCCATCAGGGCATCTCGATTGAACGGCCCGGTGGGGTCCTTCTTGACCTTGTACCTCGACCTCTCCGAAGGAGGCAGAAGCGAATCCTGTAAAATTTTACAGTGCAAACGTTTAGCTCAAAGGAAAAAACATAGATTCTGGTGAGAAGTTTCAAATTTGTGTATTTGTGCATCGAGCAATCAACCTCAAAAGAGCCCAGGTCTGGTTTTTCTATAATTACCAAGTTTTTACAGATTACTGGCAATGTCTTCAAGTTAAGTGTCCTTAATCTTGGCTACAAATTTGCATCTTTTGGTACAATATACTGTATTCTTGAGGGTTCTGCCTTCCAAAACTATGCTCAGATATAATTAGAGATTGTTAAATTACTTTTTAACTTAAAAAAAAAAAATAATAATACTGATTGAATAATATACTTTGAGCCTGGGCTACTGTATTTAAGACAAAACATAATATTGGTTCATTTGGTTGCGAAGGTTTGTACATGTAGAGTAGATGTCCATCTTGCATATTCGGGGTTATACTGCTAAACTTTCAAGTTCCACACAGTATTTAAATTATCTTTACCTGACATAAACAGAGTATCACAGTAGGCCAATTGATGAGTGTTTATTACAATTTAACGTGATTTACTAATTGACTTACATCGGGGTCCATCTCATTTGCGATCAGCTCCAATTCCTCCTCTGTTAGAGTCGCAAGGATCTCCTCCGCCTCCATATCCTTGTACTTATCTGACAAATCTGTGTTAGCCATGGTTACTGTCGGCATTGGTGACGACGAGGACTTGAATCACCACAACGATGAAGGAGAATCTGGCAGAGTAATTCAAAGGCCCAAGTAAATAATATTACAGAAAGTATGTAGTACATGGTCTAGAAACAGGCCTTATCTACGGCTCTGATAGTTTGCCTACAGGTTCGCCCCTCCCTTGGCAAATTCCTGGCTACGCGCCTGGCTAGAAAACAGAGAAATCTCTCTGACAAATGTACAGTATCTTCATTGTATGCTCACTTCGGAGAACATTTATGTCTAGATGAAAGAAAGGTTGTCACTTTTAGTATTTAAATATTGTACAAAGGATAACAGTAGAATGCAGTGATGCCACACAGTAGTACAAAATGAATGTAATGGAGAGTACTACAGCAGTAGTGCAGGCAGTACAGATTGTGAGTTGTTCAGTACGATAAAACCACTCTATACTTTTTATGAATGCTAAAGATAATGGCAAGCGTTTATTGGTCGATCATCTTTTTTATAAAGCATGATGATCTATTTTCATTGTTTTAATAGTCTTTGCAATTCTACAACACACACTGTCACAACTACTGTACAATAGAATACTGTGATACTAACACACTATAATGCTGACCCAGAGGATTTCAAATATGAAAATATTGTAAATTAAAATAAAAATAAAATAAAACTGTTAGCAAACTGCTTATCCACTAGAGAGCCTGTGTAATAGAATGTGTAAAAGTAAGTTGGCCTGACGTTTCGATCCTAGCAGGATCTATATTGTAAACGATTTCTTATTGTTCCAATAATGTGCCAGCTTGTAAGCAAACAACTTCCAAAAAATATCTTTTGATTTGTTCAACATGCATCACCAAGCAGGTAGTGCGTAGTACTATATTTTGCAATGCTATGTATATTTAACACAAAATGACACTGTAATTTATAGGATTGAGATGGAATGGATAGGCTACAGGTTTAAAATTCCAAGGGAATTTGAATTTTACTGTTCGCTGTATATTCTGTAAATACACTCTAATAGAGAGGGTGCAGTATTTCTTCCCCAACCCCCCAACCCCTGGCCCCTCCCCAACGAAAGGGGTCCTTTCCCCTAAAGGAAGGACCAATTATTAGAACTAGAGAACTACTGCCATCAATTGATGATGGATTGTGTTGACAAATAACATCAATTGGATAAGTGGTCTAGGGTTACAACTTAAATTTACATTCATAGCCCCAGGGTTTGATTGAGGAACATGGATGTGGGTGTACTGACCACCCTTGGCAAATAACATTCACCATACTGCACCCTCCCTTCCTACAAAAGCCATGAAAACTTGAAAAGCATCTTACGCAGATGAGTATATGGAATAATATTATTTTCACGGAACATATTCTGTGAAATTAAGTACTCTTAATTCTGCAATTTACATCAGGAACGATTAAGTTAGGTAGATATTGGGTTGCAAGAAAAGATAAACCATTTGAACATCATTATTAGAGTGACGGTGGGGAAGGGGGGGTGGGCAAGACCCACACAATTTCCTGTATTGCACTTGACCAAATCAGTAAATATAATCCTAGTAGTAATAACAAAGAACTCTTTGCTAGATTGAGGGGCTTAAAGTTTGCATAAGTTTGCATACATGTATGAAATGTGTGAATATTTCATGGTTTGATCAGAACATTGAAGCTTTAGCTAACTCTGTACATGGTCCAGCAATGGAAAATTTAGCCTTTTGAAACTACTGTACTGTAACTGTAGATGCATCTGCACTGCAGCCTGGTGAATGACACCATCATGATAGATGAGCTGCAATGGAAATCCTGAATGATAAATTTATGTGCAGATCTAACTGAAGTTACCTCCAAATATGAATTAAACTACAACTCCTATGAAACCATTTATACATTTCTCTCTGGCTAACACAATAAAAGGTTGCTCCTTGTTTCTAGGCAAAAGTTCGTCAAGCAATTAAAGGTTAGTCTGACTTATTTTTTTGATGAAGGCAGATTTTGACATTTGAATTTCATATAATAGTAACTCCCATAATATTAAGAATATCACATCGCCACAAATTCAGCCTATTGAAACTTTTCTAGATATATCCCTTTAAAGTTTAAATGGCTTGTCATCTACAACATGTGGAAACAATGATTTGCACACAATTACACTAGTCAATCAATCTCTAATGCATTGATACCACCAACAAAAAAAAACAAAGTCCACATGAAAATGTGTGTACAGAATAGACTTGAAAAATGTATCATTAATGATTGCGAGCCAATATAATGATGAACTTTGGACTTCCCAAAATAACGACTGTTCAGATCGACTGGAAGCAAACATTTCTCATCAATAACAATGTGCAGCATACTTCTCTTGCTCTCTAGAGAAACATTGCATGAGTTTAGTTTCCTGCAGATAAATTGTGTTCTCTCCTGCATTATTCATTATTTCCTCCCCTTCCTCCCCAGCCCCCCGCCCCCCATCCATCTTTCTCCTCACCCGACCACCAGAAGTTAGTCATTGGATAACAAGCTTTTCCCATACAATACTTTTTACATATTTTTGGTCTCCTGAAGTAATGTTGGCATATGCACCTATCACTCTATCCTATTCTACTTTTCCACCTGATAACACCTTCCCACAAAGTAAATCACAAATACTAGACTTGAAACTGTCAAGATGGTACATGGGTTTACAATACAGGCTGTATAGCCAATATGATTTATCCAAATTTCAAATAGCATAGGTACAGTATACCTCTTGTTTAGTCTCAGGCCTACCACTGGTTAGCAAACCTATGAGTAAAATTAATTCTACATTGCCTAAAGTTAAAATGTACCGTCGGGCCTTACTGGTGGACTACCTTATAAACAATTTGGTTCCACTATCAACAGTCGCCGTTCCTGTGTGAAAGGGTGCTGCATTATGCGATGCTTAGGCTCTCACCTTGCATGCACTAGAATCGATTTTCAAGCAAGTAGTACTAGTTGTCGTACATACATGTTTAGGGGAAGGATCACCCTGACATCGGAAATTGTTATAAATTATGTCACTGTTGATCTGTAACAACAAAGAACTGTGCCCTAACTTAGATTTAACTAGCAACATAAGTTTGATTCACTCCACATTCTCAAGTTAGTAAATAGGCGACGCCTAACAGTTATCCTATCATCACCTTACGCCTTAGTCATCTGGGCTACGCTAAGAATGATGTAAACTACTTTACGAAATTTCTCTTGACAATATGACTTAAGAAATCCTTCATTTCGTTACAAGTAAATTTCTTTGGGAGTTGTTGCTGTACGGTACTTACCTATGGTAATTAATATTATCCTCAAATCCGTACCTCAAAGTTTGGGCGTAGGCTTAGGATAATCCTTGTGTGATGATAATGGAAGCAGATAGCGACCAACTACACTAGTACTATGGTATGTGCAGTCTGCAAGTAACTGGATGCCACTGCGCTGTGCACTGTACACAGTGATCGTGTGTGTCAGAAAGATGTCAAGAAAACCTTGAAATTGATGGCGCCAGATAAATATGATCGCCGAAAAAAAATCATTCACTTCATACGTGCGGCTGGTCGTTCACTGACATGCAATTCAGACAACTGCTTTATCAATCATCAGAGCCGTATAAAGACATACGGGTCTGTCAATGACCAACCGGCAGAAATATAATTAGTGTTCGTGCACTATGAAAAAATATACAGTTTGTAAAATAATTAGATTACAAAGTATGGCGGTCTATTTGTATCAGGAGCAACATCCCAGCCATGATTCACGAAAAAAAAAACATTTATGCACAATTAACCATCTTCTAATTACCAGGAGTGTAGTAATCACTGACTACGAGGAGTGGTACGGACGGGGAGGAGTTGGGGGGGGGGGAACAATGTTCGAAAGGCAACGATCGATTTGAGTGGTGAACACGTGAAGAGACTCGATGTAACTTGAACATACTAAGCAGTGGCGTCCACAAGGGGGGCATGGGGGGGGCACGTGCCCTCCCAAGCAAAAATCGTGCACCACCCCCCCTCAGACCCTCCCCAGATGCGTATGCATTGTTAAAAAATTTACTCAAACAAAAAATTTAATGCAAAGGACGAAACGTATCATGTTATTCAGAAAAACTTCTTTCCACCAACCATCACAATAACCAGTTTTCTCACTAACTCGCTAGTGCTTAAACTCCACTACTATGTAGGCCTACCATGCATTAATTTCAATCAACACTCTTATTTAAAAACATTATCAAACAAATGGGTTAATTGCCATTTTTTGTATAACTCTTTTATCCGCCTCAATTAAAAACATAAATATCGGACAGACTAAGCCCGAAAATTCTTGAACATAAAGTTACTTCAAGTTGCAAAATATAGCCCCAGATTGCATCTAAGGACCCTTAATTAATCACAATTTCTCAAAAGCGAGGGGGACACCCCTCCCTTTAAACCCCTCCCCAGGACGGCATTCACAATAAACATTGTGCCCCATAATTAAGTGCTGTACCCTCCCTGTGCCCCCCTCCCCCGGATTGAAATGTCTGGCGACGCCACTGATACTAAGGACCAGGGTTGGATGTTTAACATTGTGCTAGCATTTTTCTTGATGGAGCCAATTTTAACAAATGAATCCCAACGGAAATGAAATGGACAAAGCAAGACAGGCAATTGAAAGTGGGTTTGTTTCATTTGAGTGCCACAAATGATTAACTATACCATCGATATATTGGCCCCAAATGTTAGCAGGCTAAAATTTGCTACAAGTTTTCAAAAGTATTTTCCTGATAGTTATACAAGACCAAGTAACACTGTGTGTGTGTGTGTTTGGGCGGGGGTGTTAAATAAGACAATTAAATTGTTTCAATGATGAAAAATGCTTTGACGCTGGTTGTAAAATGCTTGTTGAAGTTGCATCATGGGCAGGGGGTAGGAAGCTTCCAAACAGTGAGGAGGCACAACATCAGATGGGCACTTTCTCATACCACAACCACCATAGTTATGCTATAAACCGATACACACCGGCCATATCAGTTAAATATATATGATGTGTTAGTATGCTATCAATACTATTATGGTGCACGTGAATAATGATTTAATATTAAAATTAACAAAGGCTTACAACATCCAAAAGACAGTTCTTCATCAAAGGGGCACATTTTATTGCCAGTAGGGCACATTTGCTATTTTGTAAAAAAAGGGGGGGGGGGAACGTTCCCCCCTCTCGTACCGCTTGATCATGGGTGACCATTATTTGGCTTTCTAGCATATTAAGGATCAGAACCGATGACCTTTAAGGTTCATTGTCGATACATTTGAGATTTATGTTTGTCTTCTTTTATTTATTTATTTATTTCTGCATGTACGCTTTTCTTCTTTACAAACTTCAGTATTTCAATGTACATCAAAATTACAGGTATCCAAAGGACGACATGTGCCGAGGGAAGGGCTAACAAGGACATGATAATTTAGAACTACCAAGTGGTGCAGCGTGTTAAGTAACAGGTCCCAGTCTCCTAGCTTAATTCAAATTCCAATAGCGAACAATTAGCAGACTTTTGGGTAGCCTATTGGGAAAGGGTACGACAGTGTCGTTATGTGGCGGCGTACTTACCTATACTATAGTCCCAGAGCTTTAATGCGATTATTTTGCATTTTCTTAGGAAATTAAGATGGAGGGCAGGGCGGGCTAGGGGTTGGCAAAGTTTTCATTTGCCTCAATCCAACAGTCTTTGGTCCCACTTAATTGTAGTGTCTTGCAAGTGGTTATAACTTAACATAACAATGAAATCAGCGCATATACACATAACGAAGAAAGATCAGAAACTCACGCTATGCTGATTTGAAATATTAATAGCAACATTTTCTTTACAGGAAGAAGTGGAACTTCACACAAAAATATTCTCGACCAAACAGTAATTTAGAAAAAAAGTATTTTGGGTACTTCTTAAGTACATGTATTCTTCTTTAATTAACTTTGTGATAAGTCTTGCCATATTTTAACTCCAAGATAAATTCACATCTGTAGACCTACATCACTCCAGCACGGCATATTTAGCCTAAATAAGTTCGATGGCGGTTTCGGCCGACTATTCGTACAAGTTCTTTTCCCTCCTGATGATACTAATAATACAAGAAAACGTTCAGTTTAGTCCTTGACCAAGTGAACAGAACATGATTAGCCAAGTTATATTATCTTACAATTATAATGAAAGGTAAAAGTGTCAGCGGTAAAACAGTAATCTTCTTTGAAAGCAGTAAACATCATCTCATTGTTCCATTCCGGTGTTATTGTAAAATATTTCAATAAATCACACACAATGACCATCACAATTAAGATATATGTGGGCTATGGCCTACACAGGCATATAATCACTATCGTCTTTAGTTGATACACAGAAAAGTCCCCCCAAAAACATGTTTGAACAGGATATAGATCTGGGCCTAACCTCCGTTTCAGAAACATCGCTACGATAGGTTACGACCGTGGTTCGCTGTTTTCTCTATTCCTTGTACAATCCGTAAATAATCGCCACAGCAAAAAGATATTTGTTATGAAAATGAACAGTGAGAGAAGAATCTGTTGAGTCATTCCATAAACATCTACTACCCAACTGTACCCCTGGGTTACCCTTCTCACTACCCAGGCTCACCATAACTACGTATTTATATCGAGGCACATTCATTTCTTTAATCTTTTCTAAGATAGCCGAAGCTATTTCCCGAGTTAGTTCCCTGCATGTGATTGGATCGTAACGTAAGTCCACCAGGAACCTCTCAAGTTCAGTCTCGGCTAGTCTTTGAACCTCACTATGTCGAAGTTTTTTAATGGGTTCAATCTGATAAGAAGGCTCGAACTCGGTCGAGGCACGTGATACCGTCTCAGTGCGAGGATTCGAACCTTCGGGTATCGTTGGAATAGAATTATTCGAAGGAAGACGAGTAACCGGACCTTGAACAGGTTCATTGGTTGCCATGGTGAAGGTTCTTCTTGATTTATCTTAAATCTGGAAGCTTTCTGGACAATAATTTCGCAGTGTTAAATTGATTAATATCTGTTGGACGGTTTGAGATAGGCCTATATGGTGATCTGAAAAACGGAGCTAAACAAGCCGAACAAAGTTATCGAAGTTAGTCATGTGTCGTTGATAAGTTCTGTGATCTTCAACAAATTTCGACGCACGGTGCTTGTTTCACGATCTCGTAATCAATTGCATTTTTCGAAAGCATATACCTGCGCTTCTCCCATCAGTTAATGACTTGAAAATTAGAAAACAAAGTAAAATTGGTTTCTTAAGCGGACATGCGTATTAGAAGGTCCGAGTAGACGAAATAACAGTGACACAAACATTTGACCATTTTCTGTATCCAAATTTCCGATGCTGAGACTTAAACCGCGCAACAAGGTTGTTTCCCCGGTGAACTCTCAGATGCAATAGCAAGGAGCTTTGACTGTTCCTCTCAGCCGTGTAAGTCTTAAACTATACATATATGGACAATCTAATTATCCCTCATCAATGTTTGATTTTGTATTTGAATTTAGTCAAGTGTCTGTGTGACCCTTTCAATGAAAAGAAAGGAGTCCTTTTATCACATTGATGGGACAACTTGAGATAGCAAGTCCTCCTTGATTTCAATTGTATGTCAACTCTTGAAGAAAGCAATGAATGTCAATATAACGGACTGATGGTAGATGACTTTAGTTTGCGATTCTATTGTTTAATACCAGACGTAGACGACCCTGGTTTTACAGAAGAAAAGTATTTGCGGGAGTTTCTTCGAAGGGGTGGCAAGATAAATAATAAATGGGTCCTCTCGAGTTTGTGGAGCACTGCTCTTTGGCATCTACGCAAACAAATATCATACATTGCAACATTTATTGACGGGTAATGGTGACTGCGGTACATTCTTGATAACAAAGGATTAATTGAATGAATGGATCATTACTTGGGGGCTGGGGTGAAATTCCATATGAATGAAGAACTTTCCAAGGGACTGATGCTGATTAAGAGAAAATAATATACAGGCAATTATGGGATGCTTCATCACATTTGCAGTTTGAAATTCTTCTTCTCCATCAAAACCTTGCAAGTAAACAATTTTTTGGGGAAGGGGTTGGATGGGGTGGTGGTTGGTTAGATATGGTGGTAGGGTGAGGTGGGGGCTATGATAACACTGCTTCATATAATAAATTACGACTAACACATTTAAGAGCTCTATTTGTTCCACTACTCTCCTAGCAAAAGGAATAAATTCCATAAACACAGAAATAACAGATATTCCGCCAACACGGTATCAGTGGTTTTCTCACATCATATTTCTGAAGGAATTGTAAATAAAGTCAAGGTGCTTCTACTCAGAATGTTTAAAGCTGTATATACATAGATATAAACTCTTTGGAAACAATTAAATCAAACTGTTACGTCTTAATACAATGCATTTAAGCAACCAATGCCCTTTGTGTTACACAACCAGCAGAGAGACCCCACAAGAAAAGTGTTTAAATACTACTCCTTACTCAAGCCTCACTAAATTACATTTTTTTTTTAATCCATGCTGTACATTCAATTCTTTGTTATTAGTATAATGTATCTTAACCCTGCTAAACTCCCTTAGTAAACTAGACTATTTCTTACGGAAGTACATCCATGTGCTTATTTTACCCTTGCTTTGTTTAAATATTTTGTTACCATAGCATCTGTCTCCTCACTTTAGCAACATAAGTATACATATTTTTCTTATATTTAATTACCTATCTTATCTATGGATTTCTATACCTTCTTGGTATTTTCCGATAAGATTGTCCGTTGCTTTAAGTTAACAAACTAATATAACAATGAACTCACAATTTATCTAAATAAACACATTTAATCTTTCATTGAAACTCAATATTGATATTAATTGTAAATCAAACTAAACAAACTGGAAAGCAAATGAAGAAAAAAATGTCAAATCATCTTTACAGAGGAAGCAGAGCTTTTGTAAACTTTTAAGAAATAACTCTACTAATCAAAATAACTTTTTTAAATTTTGACTCAAATTACATGAAACGACAAATACTGAATCTCATAACTTGCCAACTGGATTCATAATTTGCAGGTGGCCCTTACACTATGACTTGTTCAATCTTTCTCCAATATTCTACTCCTTGCACCTCCTCCCTCCCCCCTCCCTCTTCCCCCAATAACATTAGAGAAAACACAAATGTTAATCAATGAAAACTTAATGTATAACTACTGTCAATGCAGTGCAAGATATTTACAAGAAAAGAGAAGGGAAATAATAAAAAAAAAGTGAAATTGTAAGATTTATGCAGAAGCATCTACACTCAATGTATATTCAACAATTTCCTGGGCTATTTAAACAAAGCAATATCTCATTAGATTGGCTCTTTCTCATCAAGAAATGTTTGTTACATTGTATACCCGATAAAAAATAGTCAAAGGGAAGCCTACAAATATAAATCAACTTGTACCGGTTTTGTTGGTACTTTGGACGGTTTTGCTATGACTAAGAGACAGATATCTGCATACATTAAACGTAAGCTTTTGAAGGAGCAACGAAATTATTGATTTCAAAGGTCTTGCATTCCTGTCATTACGTGGATTAAAAAAAAAAGTTCTAGCTGTTTTCCCCCTCTGCTCCTTCAAGCTCTTTTATAATTTACCAACCCTCTGTTCCTAATTTGGTTAGACTGGTTCACTTGTAACCATTTGTTCAGACGACTAAAGTTGAAAGACTATATTCATGGATTTTCTCATGAAACATTAAATACACTGCTATTAAGAATGAAAATTTGTTGCTGTAAAAACTATGTATGAAAAATAATTTTCTTTTTTTGTAAAGACATATCTGGACGGATTTATTCAAGGCATTTTGTTGAATTTATAAATAAGTCACTTGCTTTTGTAGACCAAGGGAGGACTTTTCAAGGCATTTTTGTGAAAATAATATGTATTTGCTGATATAACCGTTTATTATTAAATACAATGACGTTTTGTTAATACCCAATCATTTTGCAACGTCTGTACATTTATTAGAATGAAAACGATGAAGAAAATAATTATCAAACAAACAAAGAGTGAAATTTAATATTATGCTTGAAATAAATGTATTGTACCCAAAATTATTTTTCCTCTAGTTTAATGAAATATATTATTTACGAGCAATTATCAATTTAAAGGCCAAGTTTGGAAAGGTTGAGACACAAGTGAAACTTTGATGTACAAAATTAATGATAAGATTCTATTCGTTTAATTGACAGAGCAAAGCAGCTCCCTTTGAGATCCAGTAGTCTTGTGGCTGCGAGGAAGGAAGATGCACAGCCACCACAAAATTGGTAGAATGACCTGCAATAAAACAAAGACAAATCAACATCAATTACTTAATTTATGGCAAGTCATATTTAATTGTAAATTTAAAATTACAAGAAAACAGGCAATCTTAAAGTCTATACTGATGTCAAGTTATTGGTCGTGGTATTGGGTGGTTTTTCTTTTTGGTATAATAACAATTAAGTATACAGTTTCCAGTTTACCATGTAGACCAGAACTTCCCTGACAGTTTCTTTTTTTTTTTTTTACTATGAAGGTCCACTAGCTAATCTCCTCACATTACAGGTACTATTGCAGTCTCTAGAAAACAGATTTACTTTGTCCATGAACATCAGTAGGAGAAAAGTTTGTTTTGGGAGAGTGACTTGCTTGAAGAAATCAATCTTGACAACTGACCTGTGGTAGAAAGTGTTCCAGCTCTTAGTCCAGTTTTGTAGAGGGGAGCGATGTAATCGGCTGGGTCCGGGGTAAAGGACATCTCTGGTTTCATATGCATGACTGGTATGGTCGGGTTCATTTCCCCTATCTTGGGATCAGCAACAATCATGGCGTCATCGTCCCAACGAGAGGCATCCATGAATAGACCGTGGACCAGCACTCCATCCTCTACAGTTGGCAGCTGAGGATTGGAAGTAACGAGAAGAAATCTCAACCTATATGTTTGGTCATGAGCCTTGACCCACCCTCATGTTTATTCATGAGCCTTAGCCCATTCTCATGTTTATTCATGCTATATATAACTTTCTGCCATCCAATTATGATATTAACCACCACCATGTGACTGAATGCCATACATAATATAACATAATATATACAACATTTGTTAACATAAGTAATGTCCAAAACATGTTTTGCATTCATGTGCTAAATTATTCTCAATCAGTTTCCTTGAGATGTTACTCTCAGTACAAGCAATGTTTGAAAAATCACAGCTTAATAACTTCTTTTGCAAAGCAGTAATTTATGTCAAATGAAAAAAAAAAAAAAAAGATAAAAAAAAAGAAAACACCCCAAATAAAAAACAGCAACAAATCACTCAAACAGAAAACAGGAGGAAAAGTATCAATCCTCCCCAAAATGAACAAGCAACCAAACAAACAAACAACAATTTGTTAAACAAGAGTGGTAGAAAAGCAACAAATACATTATATTCTGAGAGCTCTGAATGTTGTAAACCTTGCTAATCTCTGCATTCTCTTTATATTTATACTACGTAATATTTCTGATTCAATTTTACTGCTTCACTATTAAGCTTTTGTTTTTGTTTACAGTTGCAGTCCTTCTCAGTTCAACAAGAACTGATATTGCCCACAGATAAATAAAAAGTACCCTAACTTGGTCAAAGAGAGCCAAATGTTCCATCTACATTTCACACACATCCTCATATGGCTCTTCTTGAGGCAAATGTACCTTATTTTATTGATTCACAGCCAACTATCTGTTGTTAAGCCTTGTAACAAGTACCCTTTGAGGCAATTAGCACTTTCAGGATGTTAAAATGGGAGACTAAACATAGACCAAAAAAACCCATGTTTTGAACATATTAATAAAAGAAAAGTTCAAAATGTTAATGTTTGAAAACAGATAATACTGCCTGTAGAGTCAGAAACCCAAACCCAGACATTTCATTTGTACAGAAATTTTTGACACTGACAGTTTTAAAAATGTTAGTTACCACAAGTAAATTTACCATTGTAAATAAATTGTTTTGATACCCATTGGTTAATGTAGTAGTGATGGATGTAACAGAAATGTTTGTGCTGAACTGAATGTTCAAAGTGCAATCAAACTTCACACAAAGTGTAGAAAAAAAAAACCTCAAATCGCATCCGTCATTAATGAGTAGGTTAGTAGATAGCTTCAAAACAAGATTAGTTAAACACAAAACTTAAATAATATAAATAATCCCAGATATTCCCATTCTATTAGAAAAAAGAGAATTTCAGAAGATGTTGTAAGTTCAGTGCAAATTTTCCTTCATAGGTCAGTTTTCATAATCATGTTTCTAAAACACGAATTTCTTTGTGCACTCCAAGAAGTGCGAGGTGCAGAGTTTTGATTCACACACTAACTTACATCTTCGTCGGCAATCTTCTCGTTGGCCGGCTAATAGATATTAACATATATGAAACGGGTAAGAGATTGGACGTTTAAGAACACTTAAATATAAACAAAAAACTATGATGATGACACAGCATGTCAATGGGAGGGGGACAGGTGAGGATAAAAATAATTTGTAAGGAAAAGTGATTTAAGAAAAAAACAACCTATTTATAAAACAACACGTGTTGGGTGTACTATCACCATTTTTTAAAATTTTTCTGCAGTAAAAATAGCATTAACATAGGAGGAAGTATTGCATGTAAATAAGGTCTTGATTCATTAATCATATTTCTACAGGAGGTTATCAGGTACAATGGATAAACAAACTGGTTTTACAAGGATAACCAATGACCAAGAAGGAGGTATTAATGAGGGTGGGGGGGGGGTTAGAAGGGAAAATGGTCTTTGAAAACAATCATACATAATAGATGCTAAGTCTAATGTCAAAGTTTTGAATTATCATAACAGGGATTATAAAATAAAATCCAACAAAAACAGACAAAAATCAAGGAAATCATCAAAGCAAAAAGAAAGCGTAAATTTTAAAAGTGAGAAAGACAAAGGCTCAAACCCAGAAGATGAGATTTGAAACAATTGAACAGAAAAGAAGCTTTCTTTTTTTTAATAAATCTTACTTCATTATTAACACAGTTGCAGGTTATTTCCTCTTTTTTCTCTTTGGGTTCTTTTTTTGTTTTCTTGGAAGTCAAAGAACGAGGAGATAGAAGATGGTAGAGAGAGAGATAGGTGAGAGGAGAGAGAGGTGAGAGGAGAGAGAGAATGTATAAAAAGCAAGGAAAAGGATAAAAGCATTATCATATTAATTGGAGTATTCTTTTTTAAAGAAGATAATTGAGTTAAGTCAATATTTTATAAGTTTCTTCAGTTTATTGCAACACTAAAACAAAAAGTTTATGTTTTATGAGGATACTTGAGCTGTACAACAAACAGGAGTATTTAGTTTGAGTGGATGCTTCAACTGTAACAATAGACATCAGATTTAGGGTTTAGAGGATACTTTATTCATTGTTGTAAAATAAACAATGATAGTCTGCTTTGAGAGGACACTTCAGCTGTAACAATAGACATCAAATTTAGGGTTAAGAGGATACTTTGTTCATAATTGCACAATAAACAGGTTGGTTTGATTTGATAAACCAAAACAACATTAGTATGAAAAGGATATTGTACTAACAGTTATACAATAAAAATGAGTGTATGGTTTGAGACTATACTTCAGTAGTGGTTATAAACCTAGGAATTTAGGGTTGGTAGAAAACAGGTTTGTACGATAAACATGCATGTTTGGTTCGAGAGCCTTTCACTGTTCCTGCAGTAATCAAAGAGTTTAGATTTGATAGGATACCAAACTTGTACAATGAGAGGGACATTTCAGTTGAAGTAAGAAATTGGAAAGTCAGGATTAGTAAATACTTGTTTTGAGAAAAGATCAGAAGCTTTGGAATGATAATGACATCATTGGTTCTTCCTTTTGGGATTAAAACAACAAATTTTATTATCTCACAAAAGAATTTTGAAGTCAAAAGACTATTTCAATTCAAAGGATTTGAGAGGATACTATAATAATACTAATGATTATAATAATAATAAAGACTTTTACTGCCATCACCTAATTTGAGAATTACTCTTTCACCTAACATGTTACAATTTCTGACTATAAACATTAAATGGCGCTTTTGACAACTATTTTGTTTATAATTAGCGCATTATAAATCTTAGTTATTATTATTATTATTATTAAAAGTAGAGCAACCGATAGAGAAAAGAGGAAAGCAAGAGAAGTCGGATAATGCAAAGACAAGAAAGTGATACGATGAAGTATATGCATGCTGGGGGAAAATAGATTTGAATATTGCTCCAATGAAAAGGGATTTCACATCTGTCACTTTTGCATAAATGCACTGGATGGAACGTTATATGACAAAGCAGATTAAAGCAACATGCAGGAGAACAGATAACATATGTGATCACCAAAGAAACTTCCATAGCGGAGTTTTTGTTCTCCAATGGCTCCAGTAATCCCTCTTTCATTGGCCTCCTCAGGGAATAAGTTACTAGGTATCGCATCGCAAATTGTTATGTAAATTGTTATACAAGTTCAACGATATATAGCAGTTTGGTACACAGGAAACATAATATTTTATAACAGACGAATTTCAGAGCCATAACTTATTCCCTGCTCCTGATGGTACAAATGCATTTCAGATAAATAAGAGTTCCTTTTTTTGTTCTTGGGGGTAGGGGGGTGGGGGGCAGCTGGGTGGCATCCTGTTAAGAGACAA
>KN892674.1:9719-30850 GCA_000934455.1 Apostichopus parvimensis
GAATTTAAGCTAAGTAATGAAGAGACTTTTTACCGTAAATTACTATCAGTACATTCAGCTCTTTGTAATACAGACTTGTATCGCCTTCCAGCACAGTAGTGACTGCCACCATTTCCAGCTCATACAGTTACTAATTGGTGGATTTTAACCTCTCTGCTTGTTTGTTCCTATTCACTCCATCATAAAGCCAATAATGTATACATCCAGACTTTTTAATATAGTAAACAAGCTTCTTTTCTTTATCGTGGAGGGAGGTAAAGAATGGAAAAGCCACAACGGCCTGTCTGTATACCTCATTCATTGTTGATTAGAATGCTGCCCCGGGAATATCGAAAAGAGGTACAAACAGAAAAAGACAGACAGACAGACACACAGACAGATAGACAGACAGACAGACAGACCTGGGAGAAATCAAGAGACCGTGCAAAACTGCTCCCTGTGATTGATTCCAAGGAAAGTAATTATAAAGCAGATTACTTCATGTACTGGTTGTAAAACTTGGATTATACTAGATGAAGTGAATACTTTACATCATACAATCAATGTAAATGATTCAATGATCACATGTATACATGTTTCTTAACATTTAATATTTCAAAACTGCATGTGCAGGATTTCTGCATATATGTATCACATAGATTCAGACCACTCGTTTATTTTCTCCTGGTCATCTTGACATAAACTATCAACACAATAGGGTAGTTCCTTCCTGTTTATCTGGTCTTGGGGTAGCGTTCAGGTTCAGCTGACGAGAATCACTGCTTTAGCTTTTTCCCACTGGTGATTCTTTTGTTGGCTGTTTTGTGTGGTCAGGGATTATCTTAAGCTTTGTTTGCTGGCAAGTATAAATTGATGCAGGGAAGCTTTCTCCACAGTATTACTCCAGCTTCCTCTTCATAACATACTTGCTTCACATTTTACTCATGTATACTGTATTTACTTCATTACTTTGCATTTTACTTTATTACAAAGTACTGTACTGTTATTCATCTATTCAGATTACATTATTATACTATTGGATCTTTAAAATAATAATACTACTGGAAATCTTACTCTACTTGTGTTGTGTTTATTATGCATCCCCTGTCATATATGTATTGAGTCCTGTGAGCTTGTGAATATTATACGACCGAGTCGTCCAGAAAATCCAGAGAGATGGTCCTACTGTAGAGCATACAGTATGGTGCTGTATGTAAGCCATCAAATTTTACAAGGTAATTTTATGGTGTTTGAGTCATATACAGCGAAAAGAAGAACTTACTGCTTGCATGGAGACTCAGACCTGGTTACTATATAAGTGCCAGTATATATAGAGGTACACTGTTCACATAGAATAGACGTAATCATTACCTGGTTGTATTATTGCTAACCTGTAAGTGCTATATATAGCTTGGAGCATATTAGCTGTGTGTGTATTTTCTGGGATCGATGGTGGTGTCTAACACTTCTGTTACACCTCATTCGAAACTAGGTCAGATTACCGGCATGAGACGTTTCTTTGTGCACGAGTCTTCACACCCTTTAATGGGCAGTGTCATCAGGGGTGTATGCACAATAGTATAAACTCTACTGTACATGTAAGTAACTAATGTATGCAAAGGTGTGCACTACACAACACTACAGTATAACAAAACAATATGAACTGAGAAAGTGCAGACTACAGCTATAAAACTCCCAAGTCATGTGATCAACTGATGGCAAATTTACTGTATGCATAGATAGACAAAAAACAAAATGCCAACATAAGAAATCTTAACCTTCGAATAATGCTTTGGTTATATCCTTTACTGTATATATATTACAAATTTCCTTTGTTGCTAGGTGACATAGCTAGAATACAGTATGTGACTTTTCATTTTTTTTTCCAAAATTTGCATTTTTAAAGTGCAAGTGAATAAATTTTAACAACTGAAAAGTTCCAATGTCGTTGTAGTTTTATGCAACATATATTTTAACCTATTACCCAATTGCTATGAATAAACATTTTTAAGCACATTATGTAGTTTCATATGTACTGATAGATCATAATTTGATACATGTTTTTTAAGTTACGCAGGTAGAGGTAGGTATAGTCTGCAACTCTGCATTATCACCGAACATGAATTAATAACACAGCCTGCTGGTGCAGTCTGTGACGTCTGATGTGACTATATTCCCATGCACCATGTGTCCAATCATTATTTGGATAAACTACGGAAGTTAGTACCCTGCACCGTAACTGAATGTGTTTCCCTTATACTGCTGCATGGAACTCGTTATATATCAAGATACTGTAATATTAAAGATATATAATTGTATGAATAAGCTAATTAAAAAAAATCTCAGCATGCATCTCTGCATCAGTTATTCTGGAGTGGGAATCAATCAGTGATTCATACCCATTAAGAGGTGTTACTGCTTTCCTCACAGTGATTCCGCACATGTATGTAGAATTTGTCACCCTCGTGTTTTCAAGCTCACAGCCTATCATGATGCGTCTGGTACTCTGGCTATATATGTATACCCATTACATGTATACAATACATATATAATTAAACAATCTATATATAGTCCAACAAACAAACATATGTATACTCATTTATCTGTCACATCAAGTCACCCAGTCATTTCAATTATCTTCTCACAGAAGTGTACCTCTCTCTTCAATCCCAACCCCCCCCCCCCCTCTCTTCCTCCCTCCCTCTTCTCCATGAAAAGAAGTGAATAATCCACTGTAGGTATAAATAAATATTCATGTTAGATTATAATATACTCTACAGTTGTAAACAGTTGTTCGCATTAATCTCATACATAGTAACATTAATGTAGTCACAGATCTGTCCATTATGACTACGCCATCAGTCATAACTGAAGATACCAGACATAATTGGTGGATGTATCCTTTTGACTCCCCCCCCCCCCCTTGATGAAAGGAATCTCACCACAATCATCTTTAAGTATTTCACAGGTTATAATGTCACATAACTGACATATTATCATCTAATTCCCCTGATATAATTGATGGAGTTGTAATATATTCACTATCTAGATAGTGGATAGCAGCCTGCATATCAATCGTGCAGTATAAATAAATACACCCATTATAGGTATATATACCTCATAGTTAAACATACAAAAGGATCTAGTCTCACGTACCGCATAAATGTTTTAAAGCAATAACATCCTTTAAAAACTGCTTTGTGTCTTATCTTTGGATGTAAACAAAGTTGGAAACTTGCCTCACTTGGCCCATGTATAAAGCTTTCTTGCAATTTAGTGTATTATTGAGTCTCTCAAATGCACCAAATAAAAGTTACTGAATGAATTAACAGATGACAATTCTATCGTACGACCAATTTGAAAGAAAGATTGCAGTTGTTGTGTAGAGACAGGTTATAGTGAGTACTATCAATAAATGTAGGGTAGGTTTTAAATCCCTTGCTCCAATTCTATCATACTGCTAATTTGAGAGAAAGAATGCAGTTGTTAAGTAGAGACAGGTTATAGTGAGTACTATCACTAAACATAGGGTAGATTTTAAATCCTTTGCTCCAATTCCATCATACTACCAATTTGAGAGAAAGAATGCAGTTATGTAGAGACAGGTTATAGTGAGTACTATCACTAAACATAGGGTAGATTTTAAACCACTTACTCCAATTCTATCATACCACCAATTTGAAAGTAAGGCTGCAGTTGTTATGTTAAGACAGGTTAGTGAGTACTACCAATAAATGTAGGGTAGATTTTAAACCTCTTGCTCCAATTCCATCATATACTACCAATTTGAGAGTAAGAATGCAGTTGTTGTGTGAGACTGGTTAGCATCGGTACCCCCAATAAATGTAGGGTAGATTTGAAATCCCTCGCTCCAATTCTATCATACTACCAATTTGAGAGTGAGAATGCATTTGTTGTATTGAGACAGGTGTCCTTTCTAACAAATTAATACCACAAATGGATCATGATATCCTTTGCATGAAATCACTCCGCCATCCTTACGAACAAATATCGTAAAACAGGGAATAATAATTTACCTGGCATCTCATCGCAAAATGCTACAGCCTACAACATGGTCACATTGCTATACAAATACAAACTTGTGCAAAGATGTACACTGTATCTATGTAGTGTTCTACAATAGTGTTTAATGAGAGTAAAGAACTCAGAGCCTTTGAAATTGCATATACATTAAATTTGAAATCCGAACAATATGGACACATTTTATCTGACCAAAATGAATACGAAAGAGAGAGAGGAAGCGATTATTATCACATCTCAGAGATTTTATGATTGGATAAAAAAAAGTATATTGTTTGGATCACTTTTGCTCACAACCAAGACATTTGTATTTTATACTGGAGATGTGAAAACCTTCCACAGGGCCCTTCCGATAATAGTACAAAAATAAGACAACTTTTTATCTCGGAAAATTCCGCAATTTACGACGACGGCCACTGATAAAACGGGAAAGACGGATTGAACTCCTCTACACCTTCTTCAAAATTTACACTAAAGTGAATGAAACCTTACATTTGAAACGATACAAACAGAAATTGGGGGGTTCAAACGTCGGACAGACGAGAGACTTTTATCTTCAAAACATGACTGCGAGAGAGAGGGAGAGAGAGGCTTATCATTATAAACATGACATGCGACAGGATCGTCTTAATTGACGCTTTCGTTTTCCTTGCTAAAATATCAATATCTAACTTGAAAAAAAAAAAAAAAAATGTTCCTACTGTAAGTGGGCAAAATTGGGATGCGAGTCAGTGTAAATCTAAATTAGAAAAAATAGACATTCTTTTATGAGTCAGTCAGTCATCGATTAATATAACTGTTAAGTCTGCCAGCTTTGATGTGACATTATTCCGTTGACAATCATGCGTAGTGGTACATGCACGGCAGTATTAAACTGCTCCAGGGCACTACTGGAAAACAAAGGAGACGTCGTCGTCGTGTCTACATTCAGCCGAACGAAGATGAGATTAGTCCTGGGAGAAATGAATTGCAGGTTTGAGATGTGTACACTGCATCAGGTGACTGAATTTAGTATTAAATAGAGGTGGAATGATAATCGTATATAGGACAAGAGAAAGGTACATGTGTGGATCGACTGATTGGAAGAACAAAGGAATTAGCATAAAATGTTGGATGATTAATTTACATTGGGATGAAACATTGAGACGTGATAGCGGCCTTACATATCAAATCGTAATATTCCGGTGTGATGGTCATGCAGGTTTCAAAGAGGACAAGTGATGTGCATTTACGGAAAATTACGAAGACAATATTAACGCAGTACAAACCAATCGCAAAGAAACCATTATGTGACAGCAATATATATACAAATTTGCTCTCCTAAGTTCCCTCACCCCCAAACCCCACTACCCCCCCCCCCCAAAAAAAAGATGGAAACTTTACAAGCAATATTAAGTAAGATGATATTGTAGCTGGGAGATAATATACATTTGTAGTAAGCTCTACCATTTAGGCAGTTCAGGAATGACATTTAAGTCTGCCAATCTGTTCGGTACATCCGACTCTAAATTCCTTCGATTCTCGTTGGTCTCTGTTTTTCTTTTTCAGCAACAAGGAAGAGAAATTTGTTTGACACCATGTTCTGATGTACACATTTCACCAATCCCATCATTCCATTCAGAGACGTTGACAAGGAGAAACCTTCCCCACTTTTGCCTATAATACCCCCCTCATTTCCACACCCCCTCTGCCATGCCCCTTCCTCCCCCTCATCCTTCTTCCCTGCACCATTTCCCCCCCCCCCTAAGTTCCCCACCCCTGTTCCAAGATTACCTCATTACAATAATTATGTATACCTCTCATATCATTTGGTACATGTATACAATGCATTTAAATCTTTCTTTACTACTTGTACGTATGCTTGTGGGGGGGGGGGGGTAACAATCCACTACTATTTCCAACATGAAATGTCATGTTTGACATTTTAAAGTACATACAACAATAATACCTATCATAACATGCTTGAAAGGAATGCCCTACAGTGGGATGTACAGTAAAAGGTGATAAAGAAACTATTCCAATTACCAAACAAAAATCACTTCTAAATTATGTTGTATAGGTTCAAAGGTTACTTAACTTGAATAAACAATTCATGAAGTTTATCCTCTCAACACCCCCCACTTGAGAGTTCAGACTGGGAGATTACTGTTTTGGGTTTATAGTCAATATTTGCCTAACTACAATTTGCTTCTGAAGGTCATACAGCCCAGCATACCATGGATCCCTATATATACTGTACTATATTCATCACTCCTGTGGGAGCAATGTTGAATTGTGCTAAAAAAAGAGCATGTAAAACATATATGGAGGGGTGTCCCTACTTGAACAAATAGTCATCAACATACTGTACTGTACTGTACAGAGTGTGTGCCATGTATGTAGTAAAACTTCTAATTATCTGTAGTGTCAGGTTCCATGGACACACACCTGATCTTATTTTAATCCTGGAAACCAATTTGCTTGCATACATTGCTGTGATAATAACTTCCATACTGTATATGAAAGGCCTGAGTTGACATGCATAATTTTCTAGACATCTCAAAGGATATAAATAGCAAGGGAGGAAAGGAGGAAGAGATGGGAGAGGTGGAGGGAGAGGAGAAGGAGAAGGGAGAAGGGAAACGGGAAGAGGGAGAGGGGAAGGGAGGGGAAAAGAGAGGGAAGGGAGGGGGAGTGTGGAGAGAGGGTTAGGGAGAGGGGAAGGGAGAATGAGAGATATAGAGGGATAAGGGGAGGGCGAGAACTGAGGAAGGGGAGAAGGAAAAGAGAGGAGAAGGAGAGAGATGGAAAAGAAGAGGACTGAGTAAAAGGAGAAGTGAGAGAAAGGGATAGCGAGATGGAGAGAGGGAAGGGATAGGGGAAGGGAGAGGGAAGGAAGAGGAGAGGGAGGAGAAATGACTAAAACATTGTATGAGAAGGAGAGAGATGGAAAAGAAGAGGACTGAGTGAGAGGAAAAGTGAGAGAGCGGGCAAGGGAGATGGAGAGAGGGGGAGGGGAAGGGAGATGGAGAGAGGGGGAGGGGAAGGGAGAGGGAATGGAGAGGAGAGGAGAGGAGAAGGAGGAGAAAGGACTAAAACATTTTACCATTAATTAACTGAGCCCATATATATGCAGTACTTTGTAAATCCAAGCATAATCATAATCAAACTTAAGGTTGCCATCAACTATATCTTTTAAACTTGGGCATAAAATAAGCCATCCATATTGGGATTTTGTTAGCTCTAGTTTGGTTATTTTTGTTTATCTTCATGCAACATCGTATCCGATATTTGTCACATACTGCACAGCTGTATTACATCCGACCATAATCATCAATTCCCCACAATTTTCACCCGTTTTTAACATAAATAAACACTTTAATTCAGTAAGTGTTTCAAATTCCCAACCAGAAGTCCCTTCAAAAGCAAAAAGTGATCCATAAATCTGTTAATCATCCACCAATTATCAAAGAGAACAGTTACAATACAAACACTACTTTCAGAGCCATACAATATGTTCAATTTAACTATGTAGATATACCCCAAAATCCTTTTCATCTCTGGTGTTGGAATGTACACATTTTTTTTATGGACCCGATCTGTCAGATAACTAGTAGACAAGTATAATAATTCACACAGTTACATATGTATGTATTTTAGATCCACCTGCAAGCAGGAACTCGCGAAGAAGCCACCATTGGCTTATCAAAGCCCCAAGCTGACCGAAGTCAGTCTCTTAGATTCATATTTAACGTCCATGATTATGAATTGTCAATTCTCAACAACTCTGTAACTGGACGACATACATTAATCTTGGAGTGACCCCAACCTGGGATATACATGTGGAATGTTGGAAATCCCACACTGCACAAATCCTTGCCAACAATCAAGTCTATTTATTGCTCTTTGGTAAGATCTGAGCAAATAATTGTAGGACATCCTTATGAATGGCTCAAGTGGAGATATAAACTCCACAAGTGACTCTTAATTTCGATCTTATGCATGTTGAGACCACAGTAGTATATACAGTATATATATATACAGTATATACAGTAGTCTCAATGGAACACCACCAGTCTATACACAATAAGTACTCTCTTAAACTGTGCATGTATGCGCATACATGTATAATTACTCATTTTTTATTCGGTAACAAGTCGTTTTCTAGACACGTCTACAGCTGGAGGGTTCTTAAAGTATGTTTGGTATTTTTACCTGTAACTGTACACTTCAGTAAGACAGTGGAATCATTTCCAATCTAACATCTTAACCGTCAAATGTTCTTGGAATTTATCCACGTACACCAGATCTCATACAGGGAGACTGCGGGTGGGGTACAAATCCGACCCAGGAAAAAGATCTTGATATATCTGGCCCTCTAGAAGAATCGATGCGGGCCCTTCCCAGCATTAATGCCATGGGATTGAGCACCCTTCCGCAAGCCTACTCCATTAAATCACATGGTTCATTGGACTGAACGTACAGTTGGGTATTGTGGGATATTGATCTGTGTGGTCCTTTGTTCGATCCAAGCAATGTTTCCCTCTATAGCCTTCTAGCTGGACCAAATTTATCGAGATTATACCCTCTGGGACCTGAGCGAGTTACCCCTGCTCCGAGTCCTGACTCTTGCTTAAGGAGTCTAGAAATGACTCCAGCTCATTTGGATTCCCTGATTAATTTTTTTAATTATTAAGTTTTTTTTTTTTTTTTTTTGTAAAATATTTTGGGGGGTCAAAATTAAGATGTTATCTCACTTCACATTCACTACAAAGATAATTATGTCAAAAGCCACTGCTTTTCTCCTACTAAGTACAACTATAGTGAAAGGAGAATTGAAGTTTGAGTATAAGTGACCATTATTGACTTCCTAGCATATTTTGGGGTGGGAATGGGAGGGAGGGGGTGGGAGGGGGCAGAATATTATCAAATAACCTTCAAGAGATGAAGTAAACAGCTCACACTGACTGACTTTCCCAATGTTTTGTATGCCTGCTACTTTTGTAAATCTAGTCTGTAAAGGTTATGAAGTATAAAACCACAATGCTGTGGTATACTAACTGCACTGGTATGCCACATTCTGTATATATAGTACTGTCAATGGTTTGTATTCTTCAAAGAGGAAACTCCATATCTATTACATAGTCATGAAAATATGTTAAAAATCTTAACCACAAGGAAGGTTAGACAAACACCTTTTATGGTACCACTCACTACTACTAGCTGAATTATAATAAGTTTAATATTAAATAATTTTCCTCCCACTCACAAGTTTGAAGGGTGTCTAAATACCATTATCAGAATCCATGTAGATGTAAATATTCTTAACACAGTGTAAACTCAGTGAAAAAATTTAGGGACTTCACCGTAATCCCGACGACGATATCCCGTTCTGAGCTGGTTTTAAAAGGAAACATAATTTGGAAATGTAATATAGATTTTCAACAAAAATTCAACAAAATCCACCCAAACTGGCAAGTATTTATAAATATATATTTATTATATATGTGTACTGTACTTTCAATAAACTTTCAAAGTTACTTACCAATCATGAAACAAAACAATTTTTAAAAATGAAAAAAAGTAGGCTATTTGCACGCCATATTATGAACAATTATCCCCCTGAAATTGTATTTAATCAGATTGAGAACATACTAACAGGTATATAATGGTAGCTACATAGTATACCACACACAACACAGCATGAAACAGTTTAGAGAGTGCTGACTTATAAAGTTCTGCAGACCGGTGTAAACATTAGCTTCCTCTATGATCACAGCCTGTCCCTAATTAAATTAGCTAATTAAGTGGCTCATATCATAGACAAGCATGCATGTGGTTTGAGATCACCGAGCCATTAATAGGCTGGACTGGATATATCGGAAGCCCAGGTGAATATATAAACAAACAAATCCTAACCAAGGGTGATATTGTCTTAGATATGACATTTAGTAACTGCAGGGTTACAGTACACATGTTGACCTACATACCGTATCACCTGGACGGACGGACGGATTGACGGATTGACGGAAGAAATGTGCCAAATTGTCGTAGTCTTTAAAGGCATTGAAGACTCGCCCCAAACCCCGTGCCACCCTGTGAAAAAGTTAATTTTCCGTTGCTTGCAAATGAAGTTTTCTTCTTGTCACTACAAAATGCAGACAGTAATGAAATGTGATACCTTGTTATCTTTTATCTGGACCTGAGATCAGGGAGTTCCATAACAACTCCCTGCTGAGATGTCCATCACTATATCGTTTGTACACTGTGTTGTGGGTATTGACCGTAGCTGTATGTATTGACCGTAACTAGTGTCTATTTACCGACGGTAGCAAGCTGTGTGTGTATTTTCTGGGATCGATGGTGGTGTCTAACACTTCTGTTACACCTCATTCGAAACTAGATCAGATTACCGGCATAAGACGTTTCTTTGTGCGCCAGTCTTCACTCCCTTTAAAGAGTTAAAAGGTATGTTGCCGCTTTTAGCAGACTTTGTCAGAACTTTTGCAAACTCCAAATGGAACTAGGAAGATATTAATCATAGCAATACCTAATAAACTAATAATTACACCTGGTGATTGTCACAGCTTCATGTCTGGATACAGCAATTAACCTGCCCATTACTAATTAAGTTCTAAGGTGAATAAGCGGCACGTTTCGACCAATCTTGCGGAAGTACGGCATATACGTGTACATAAAAATAGGTATACACAAACGATATACATGGAATTTCAGATAACTGGTGACAGCTATGGGACAGCTGGGTGACAGCTAGGAGACAGCTAGGGGACAGCTAGGAGACAGCTAGGGACAGCTAGGGGACCACTAGGGGACAGCTAGGGGACAGCTAGGGGACAGCTAGGGGACAGCTGGGTGACAGCTACAGTAGGCGACAGGTGACAGAAATTGAGACAGGTGTTTTAAAGCGAGGTAATTAGCAAAGTAAATTTATCGAGCAGGCCTGCAGTAGATGAGAAGAGTGCAATCGTAGAGAGGAGACAGGTAAAGAAAATCGAAAGTAAATTTGGCATTATTTGCGTTAACTATGTACCCCATACAGTACGTGTGGATATTTCTACGATACTTATAATGCAGATTTCATCGTACACGTAGTTCAGAATGAAACAGACGATGTCTAGAAATCAAATTGAAAAAACAACTTCCTCATGTATGCAAAGAATGAAAACGAGAGTGAGTGGATCATCATAAAATATCACTTAAAAAAAACGTGATACGTTTTAAGAAAAGCCTAGAGTCCCAAGATAAGAAGCCTGGGCTTGAAAACCAACCAATTCGATCCCTTCCTTCCCCCTCTTCTCCCCCCCCCTCTACTATCAACCCATTACAACAGACAGTCGAGTGGTATCACTAGCCAATTCAAATGGGAATAGATATTTACTACAGATTATCTCAGTTAAAAAGGATGGTTAGCAAATAGCAATCTAACATAACTGATGAAACATGTCCTACACAGATGTGAAGATAAATCCACAATTAGACTGTCAGCACTTCCATGATATCAACACAGATGACGGACCAGTGAATGAACGCTCTGTTCAGAGAGAGACGGGGGGTTGGGATGGGGGAGGGGGGCCTGATTGAGCTGTGCAAAGCACTACAGCATCCTGCAGGTTAGCTCAAAAGCATTTCTAAACAACAAAGGCACACAGCCTCTCTCCCATAAACTCTGCACTCTTCCTGCTTGACAATAGGCAATCGAATGTTATATAAGAAGATTTGGAACAATGACGACCCGTAAAGGAATTTTTATTTAGCTTTCTTTTCAATAAGTTCTTTGACCTGGCAATCTCCTAACAGCTTAAATCTTATTAAAGCTGGCGAATTAGCACAATGAAGGCCTCAGTAACAATTTATCTTGAGTGTTTGAGAAAACATTTCAATCCAGTAAATCTTGTTCTGTTTGCAACGATCATACATGTGTTGATAAGGGGGTTGAGAGTGGATCAATTAAAAAGTAGTTTGGTTTTTCCACTTTTCGTGCCCTGGGTAATTCTTTCTTGGGGGATTTTTCTTCAAGGAATATCTCTATACACAGTATAGTAGGTGTAATACACATCTACGTGGATGTTTGTATCTTTTCGTATAAATCTTGTACTGTAGGTCACAGAATGTGGAAAACTTTCATCTGCGGTGAGTAGCTTTTACTGACGAACCTACGGACTTACAGTATGACACACAGTATGACACACAGTACATTACAATGATATACATTATACATAAAGTACCGCTGGTAGCTTGATTGAGACGGTAAAGCAATTTGCTTCGATCATTTCTATCAATAATTCAATTTCATGAATTCAGAGTTTTGTTTCATGCGGTCAGCCAATCAAACCAAATCAATAAAATTTGAATATTTGAAGACAAAATCACACAGTTTGCTGCTGTTTAGTACTGTACCTTTGCAGAACTTTAGAATTTTAGCTTTATCTGTAGCACCAATTACTTTCACCTTTGCTAGATATAAACCTCCTCCCCCCACCCCCCATACACCCTTCCCTTTGCATACTATAGTACCAATGCCATATATTTATCTCTAAAAAATTTCACTTTTGAATATATTAATGTCAAACCCCCCCCCCCCCAAAAAAAAATCTCTCTAAGAGCCTTCCAAATCGAAAGTGAGAAAGGCAAAGCTATGGACAAAGCCTTTAAGAGGTTTTCTGAAGGCCACTTATACTGTTAGTCTGTAAATAAATTATATAGTTTGAAAAGCCAGACTTGTATAAGCAGCCAGCCTTTCCAGCTTTTAAGCCTTTGGTCAATATTTGCTTGTCATTAACTGCATCAGAGTGGATGGGGTCAGGTTTACTACTTAGTTGGAGATACATGTATCGAAATAATTGCAGGAATATATAGCCATATATAATTCAGCTACATGCAGGAAAGGTCATTTAACGACAAAGGTCATCCAAAATGGCATTAACAAGAAAAAAAAAATCATCTTAAAATTGGTGATTAGTAAATATATAATTTGTAAAATTTGTAAGAATTTGTAAAAAAAATTAAAATTTTGGAAATTTTTAAAAATTTAAAAATTTTTACAAATTTTTACAAATTTGTAAAATTTGTATAAAATTTGTAAGAATTTGTAAAATTTGTAAAATTTTTACAATTTTGTAAATATTTGTAAAATTTGTAAAAGACAAAAATTGTCCAGTGGTACTACATGTACAGTGTGCTGATGCTCTTGTCTGGCATAGATAAATGCATTTGCAGTACTTATCAATAGACCCCTGCGATATATATTCAAAGATTTTCCATAATTTTGAAACTGGGCGCCAACCACTCCCCAAACCATCAGTCTCAAACACCCTGGACATAAAAGGATACTTATCGGGCTGCGCACAAAGTGCAAATACCAGACAAGTACCTAGGAAACCCGTTCCGACCGAATTAAGTAGATAATAGAACCACACAAAGAACGAACGATGTAGACACTTTGGCTGGTAGCATGAGAAAAGGCATTGACCGGAGGGGTCTGGTCATAGAGGGTGCACAGTGTTATTAGGTTACTAGTTCATTCTAGACACGGTAGAACGAGAGAGAGTGCTTAGGTTGTGGGGAGACATGTAAGCGTGGAGCAAAGTAAATGCAAAACTTTTTTGGGGCTCGGTGCACCCTAAACTTTCATCTTCGTCATCTTGGAGATGGGACCCTCCAGCGGGCGGACGGATACATATTTTTGATTTTTCATAGATAGAATCATGCTTTACTATTTTCATATAATTTCTGTCACACATAAGTGGAAAGAAAAAAAAGAAAACTTGTATAAACGTCAAAACTTTTTTGCCAAAATGCCATCACTAAATTTAGTGATGATTCGTAATGGCATGCCGGACATCCGTCGACTCGGTTGAAGTCGGGCGCATGGAGCCGGCATGATTCTATAAGATCGATGTCTGAAGGTGATGAGAGAGATCATACCGCTCAACAGCCTCTGCTGGAAATTAAATTCAAAACAACCCCAACAAAGGGAAATCGTTAATTTTGTACCGTCTTGACGATTGACTGACTGTATGTGTGTGTGTGTGTAACAGCTTCTGGGTGTCCTCATAATCTGTGTGTGTGTGTGTGTATAACAGCTTCTGGGCATCCTCATAATTACTACGGAGACTGCAAGGGGAACATGTTGCTTTGTGGTCAGGATCCCAAATCCAATTTCCATTTTGACAGAAGTCCAAAACTTTGACCACAGAGTACAGACAAACACACTTGACATCTCTACTGTAAAGTGCAGACGATGAAGGAATAATGTACACTGTTTGCCTTCATAATGATGCCTCAGATATTTAAAAACAAAAGGTTAAAAACAAAAAACAGCACAGCAGTCATGAATGGACTCAACTAAAATTGGGGAGGAGAATTCTCAAAAAATAAAATCATAAAAGTTCACAAGGCTTATATATGATAAAGGATTTAAGTGTTCTTAAACAAAAGACCATTCATTGGAAAAGTTAACAAATAAACATGAAAGCAGAGACTATTTCATCAAATTAAATTGATTGTTTTATATGATCAATTGATTCAAAGAGTATTACTACTTGTCATATAGTTACAGATTTGCTAACCATCTAGCACCCCTCACTCCTTCTCCAGGAACTCACTTTTGAAAACTTCTACTGATTTCTATCAGACAAACTTTAGGGGGGGGGGGAATCTTTTTGGGGGCTATAGTTTGGTGGTAAATTGTGGTGAAAGATGTATGTTCTTCAAAATATACATAATCCAGCTGTTGATTTGTCTTTAACAGGAAATGATGAAATTATGCCTAACATTTGCATATTGAAGAAAGTTGTACAACACAGAGGTCACCAGGGTTGTAACCCAGAGGTCACTGGTTCGAATCCAGCCATTCTAGCCCCCCAAAAAAATTCTTTGCTTTGTTTTCCATATCTAGATCCCTTACAAATAAGGAATGCCCTATTTATGGGTGTACAAATATGTCGACTACATATAGTGCACTGTAATTAGTTATAGCTACTGTATAGTACATGTATGTGAATTATGCGCAGGTAAGTATAACTACAGATCTAGAGAAGATTGTTGTCATGGAGACAAAGTAACTATGTGCTGTCAATATACAATACATGAAAAACCACAGACAACTTGAACATCCAAACCAAAACACAATTAATATTCAGCCACCTTCCTTCCCCCACACTTCCTTCTGTCTGTATAATGTATTATAAAAAACAGAGCAGCCTAACATGTATTATATATAATATACATGTGTGCGGCCTAACCGCTGTCCTACATCAAAATACTGTGGAGAAGTTAATAGGTCATTGCATTGCAATCTGAATCATACATACATAAGGTATTTACTATAGCTACAATTTCATAAGTACAATCTATAAACCACGTACTAGAATTCACACTTAACATACTGAACTTTACAAATCTGCAATCTGTAATTAAAGTCAACAACAACCACAAAACTGAAAGTACCATCTGTAATAATAAAAGGCTCTCTCTCTCTGTCTGTCTGTCCGGTTTAAATCAAAAATTGTGGTGAAGACATTTTCCACAGTCACCGGCAACACAAGATCGTGATAATCCATTTGGCGTGAAATAAAACCATTTATTTCGTTGGATATTTCTGACATTGCAACTCTCATTTCCTTCATTTTCAGGAACTGAAAGTTCATTAAAGATGTTAGTCGAAGGAGTCAACAGAACTTCCATATTATATGTACAACATGAGGAAGCCAACTGGACGAACATGTTATCATAAAACTTACTGGTTTAGATATTTACTTCGTTCCTCGCTTACCTGTCTCCTCACAACCTTAGCACCTCATTCTACCGTGTCTAGTATGCCCTGGTAATCTTTTAACACTGTGCACCCTCAACGACCTGGCTCCTCCGGTCGTTGCCCTTCCTTCTCATTCTACCATACAAAGTGTCTACACATGCGTTTTCGTAGTGGATAGCAAATCTTACGGAAATTTCCCGGATACATTGAGGTGTTAAGGTTGTGAGGAGACAGGTAAGCGAGGAGCAAAGTAAATACAGTAATACGTGCTGGCTGGTAGGACACATTCATCGCAACTATATGCCTGATGAGCTACAGTACACTAACGGTGTACACGTCTGGGCAACTCCACAGTAATTGATGAGTAACTATGGAATGAGCACTATATAGAAAAGGCAGCTTGGTATAACACTATTTATGGAATACAATCAGAATACTACTGTAGGCCTACAGAATTAAGAGGGCCCTATACACCACCAGCAGCTGTATGGGAAACCTTTTACCTCCTTCTACAGGTTAATTAATTGCATTGATTTTTTTAGGAATGAAAACCCTCTTGTTTTTAAATTCTCACAACAGACCTTGTTATTGTTGTTTTCCAGCTAGTTTAATACTCCCCTAAGTCACATGAAAACATAAAAGCAACTGAAACACACACCAACCACCACTTGTATCTATCCTAGTTCTTGTTACTGTATATATAATATTATTCTCTTAAATTTAATACAGAGAAGTGAGTAATATATCTCCAGAGATCTGTCAACATTTATCTGACACTATGTACAACTTCAATGTATGTATTCTCTGAGTGCAATATTAATTACTGACAATTATTTGACAACTTTTTTGTATATATACTACAGGTCTCTGATTGTACATGATATATAAACAGACTTTCATCAGAATACTACTACTGTACATAGAGCTCTACAGAATTCAGAAGGCCCTATACAGGAAATCCTTAACCTCCTTTTAAGGGTTAATTGCCTTGTTTCTGTTCCTGAATTCCTTCTTGTTATTAAAAATTTTCACAACAGACCTTTGTTTTGTTGTTTTCCAGCTAGTTTAATACTCTCCTAGGTCACATGAAAACATAAAACCAACTGATACACACACCAACCACCACTTGTATCTATCCTAGTTCTTGTTACCGTATATAATATTATTCATACAGCTTAAAATTTAATACAGAGAAATGAGTAATATGCCTCCAGAGATCTGTCAACAAAGGTAGTTATCTGGCACTATAGTATAGTGTACAACTTCAATGTACAGTATGTATTCTCTGAGTGCAATATTAATTACTGACAATTATTTGACATGTTGTATACAATATACTACCTCTGATTGTACATGATATAAACAGACTTACATCAGAATACTACTACATAGAGCTCTACAGAATTCAGAAGGCCCTATACAGGAAATCCTTAACCTCCTTTTAAGGGGTTAATTGCCTTGTTTCTGTTCCTGAATTCCTTCTTGTTATTAACAAATTTTCACAACAGACCTTTGTTTTGTTGTTTTCCAGCTAGTTTAATACTCCCCTAGGTCACATGAAAACATAATTCCAGTTGATACACACACCACCACCTGCATATTCCTTAGTTCATGTTACTGTATATCATATTATTCAAACAAGCTTAAAATTAATACAGAGAAATGAGAAATATGTCTCCGGAGATCTGTCAACAAAGGCAATTATCCGGCACTATGTATGACTTCAATGCATGTATTCTTTAAGTGCAATATATACAGTATTACTGCATAGATTCCTTGTACAGACCTGAGGTAACTATGGACAGGATTACTCTTAAGCCAACCGCACATTGTCCGATTTGACACGACCCAATTTGACACGACCCGTCCCGACCCGACCCGACCCAACTGCCATTACATGCATAATCTTAGATAATTCCAACATTGTGCATAAATACAGTAGGCCTATAGATAGTATTAATGCAATAGGTGACCATTTTGAAGTGCTTTTTTTAGCAAAAATTCTGCGATCAATCTGGTGCCGATTAAATCCCCAATTTCCATGGCAACCCCGCATGCACATTTGCACGCATGATCAAGACCGAAATACGACCTGAAATTTGTGTATTTAGTGGTACGGAATTATCGCAAGAACGGTCACGCCCAAAACAGTGTCAGACGATATGAGAATGTAACAATAACAAACGCAGTCTACAGCACTTCCTGTGCATCTAGACTTAGCTTAAAAATAGAACTATAAAAAGCACATATTAATAACGCTGTAAGTTAATGTCTATACCTGCAGTGCTTGATCAACATTTGTTTAAATTAGTCGAATGTGAAAATAGTCTTAACGCGATGGCCTTAATTACTGTACGTGATTAATGGAAAACAGATAAATCAGCTATTTCTCTGGGATTTCAATTTCCTGTTTATCCTGTATCTTAGCTTGTATTTAAAGCAGCATTTTGCGTTCTTTTCTATGGTTTGTCTCAACCTCACTGATTCCATGATGCCATAACGACATACATAACTAGCTTATCTATTCAAATCTTACTTCAAATGGTGGCATAAAAGTCGAAAAATTTACAACTTCCAACTTTGTTTTTCTCGAAGATATTTTCCATTGGGATCCAAATAAACCTCGTCCATAATATGAATATTTAAAAGCTACGAACGTCATTGGCCAATACGTAATATAACACCATACTCGATTTGTGTAGATTGACACCAGGCAGTTGTTAGAGTCCAGCTCTCTGGTTGTACCAAGTTACCAACTCGACGTTTGAATCTATTTTTAGCAACGGCTCATAACTAAACCTGCATCTCTGATTGGTTGGATTCAAACTAGTGGGTTGGGGGAACTGTATGCGATTAATATAAAATGTGGAATTTGTCGGTGGACACTTTTCTCATTATCTGCAAATGTCCTTAATTACTCGCCAATTAACGCTTTTGGCAGGGAAAAACTTGGCTAATATCTTAGTTGGCTGTTTTGTGATTGACATGTGAAAAACTCGATGGACTTGTCAAAAAAGTGGAAAACGGCGACCAAACGCAAAATGCTGCTTTAAAATACTTGTATGTGGCACTGTCGTCTGACTTCATTTGCACCACATGAAAGTGAATTCCTCAAAACAATACCTGAGCTATTAACAGGAAAACATTGGTTACCATAGCAACAAATATCAAACATTTGTTTCAATTGTCACCCCATCGCTACGAAATCACAAGCAAAGGAAGTGCTTCTTCACTTTCGATTAGCTTTTCTTTCTTCAAAGTCTAGTGGTCTAATAACCCAACTTGATTTAATTTCTCTTTTTTTTCCCTAACTGAAAATGCTTTCCTTGTAGGCTTGTATTGTAGTGTACTATTGTAGGGATTATAGATCATCGTAATTTTTACAATGATTGACTGAAGCAGACTTGATGAAGTGTGAGCATACAAATCCATCAGTACTTGAGATGTGTTCATTTCTCAGGGTACAAGTACCGAGTACAAGTGCAAAGTCCTTAGTATGAGTACAAACTAAATGTCCAAGTACAGAGTTTGAGTACGAGATTTTTTTTTTTCCAAGTATTAGAATAAACTTGAAGTCCTAAATACAAGGTACAATTATATACAAGAGATTTGCTTTCACCGTGTACAATGTCCTGATTACAAGTGCAATGTCCTGAGTTCAAGTATGAGTACAATGTCCAAGTAAAAAGTACAATTACAAGAGATTTGCTTTCTCCGAGTAGAAGTATGAATACATTTAGTTCCATGTACAAGTGCAAGGCCAAGTTCAAACTACGATTACAGGAAATTTTCCTTTACCTCAAGAGAACCAGCTTATCACAAGTACAAAGGGGGATAATTCTGAATTTGCACAAACAAGATGGCCAGGACACTTCTAATGTTATATGTAATGGGGTACTTTTATCATGTTTTATGGTGTATCATGAAGCTGGGCGCAGTTGTAACGCATGTGCAGGACTCTGCTAACGACAAAGTTTCAGAAAAAGTCAACCCAACTTGCATTTTAATATTGAGATACACACACATATTACTACAGCACAGATGTACATGCACAGAGCACATGCACAGATGTACATGCACAGAGCACATGCACAAGAGTATGTAGGCTGGTAAACTCATGACATCCTGTACCAGTGTACACTGTATGTCTTGAAGTACTACAAATTTTCATCTACCTAAGTTTGTACTTTTTTTTCTAAGTGTACTCTGTTCGTCACATTCAGATACATGGGTAACTGGACTGTATCGGAGGCCTCCGGGACAAGTACCATGGAGAATATTTCACCATCTCCACGGAGAGATTGCAGGCACGAACGTGTCGGATTCTTCACTTTGGCCAGCAACTATTTGATTTGCACACTTCTGCAGCTTTTCCCTACGGCACTTCAGAGTGTGCCGATTTGCACCCGCAGCCGAGAATCCTGTTATCTTTATAGAACATGAACTCAGCCAATCAAGAAACCACCTGCTAATTTTTTTTTTTTTTTTTTTATTCATTTTAATCATTTCAAAGGTGATAAGAAGCAAAAGTACTAGATGCTGCCAAGGTTATTAAGAAACTAGTTTCTGATCATGAAATGTTTTGAAAAACTGGCCCTTTTCTTTTCTTTTTTTTCTCTTTCTTTCATTACTTTTTATTACCATATGACCTCTGACCTAAGTCAAAAGGTTTAATTAGATGATCTAATTAATGTGTCTTTTAAGTGGAAATATCATTTAGGATTGAAGATATATGTAACAATGCAACTATGAATGGATGTTTGGGCAATGCTTTGTTTCTGTACAGTATATGACACCACAAATATATGACATCACATACACATATGACACCACATATATACGACACCACAAATAAATGACACCACATATATATGAGAATATGACACCATATGAAACCACATATATGACACCACATGCAGATGACACCACATATATATGACACCACAAATAAATGAAACCACATATATGACCCCACATATACACCGCATATGTATGCACATCACAGCTAAGTAACAGTATAAATTCATGTATGTCCAATTATGTAACAAATGCTTATTTATGGAACTATACCGCATAGTGCAGTACTCAGCTTATAACACTATCGGTAATTGGCAATTTGAATCCACAGTACAGACGTATACAGCCAACAGTGTATAGCACATACTGTACTGTACTTTACTGATGATAAGCCCAAGTTCCTTCGGGCCTAAACGTTCATTCACCCAGCTGTATTATTATTGTTACTGAACACAGTCAGTACACATGATACTTACATGCGACTGTACTACACATACTTAAAATAGCATGTACTTACAGTGAAGGCATGCAAAAATTTGTCAGGAGAGGATGGGGAGGA
>KN892675.1:484-11397 GCA_000934455.1 Apostichopus parvimensis
CAAACTAGCAAATAAGCAAGACAAAACTATATAAACAAACAAAGAAGTTAAGTTTAGACTGATGTCCACAGATTCCAGGCTTTCAGTCATGCCACAACCTTTAATTACCATTAAACCTAATTATTTAGCTAAACTATTAACCATTTTCACTTTCACCTTAAGTTTAATGATGCACATAATTTGACTTAGTATAAAAACACTTGATAAGTAGGTATATCTTAAGAGGACATCTCACCATGACTTGCTCAATCTCTTCCTTCGATGGCAAATTTTCTCGGCCACCGTACTTTAACGTCTTCTGTAAGTTGAGCAGCGCCGAGTTTGCCATGGCGGAATATTTATTTTCTGCCTCGATGGAGCTACAATCCTCCAGATGACGACACAGGTACGGCTTGAGTTTGTCGCTGCACTTGGCAAACATGGACAGTACATAAAGAACCTTCCAACCGCGAACACAGCTTTTACTGTTCGGTGAGGGAATAATGTATAAAAACGTGTAAATAAATGCGACGTTTTTCTTGTTTTCTGAATGATGGTGATGGATGTAAATTACCAGTTGTTAATACATGTCAGAGAACAAAAGAAGAAACAACAAACAAACAGAAACACTCCAAGGTGCATGCAGAGGATATCATAAGTGTTAACTTCCCCCTGCCCCTCCCCCAATCCTTCACAAACTTGTTTATGTTGCTATATAGTCAATTATCTGTAGTGGAATGAAAAGGTCTTCCCAAAAAGATATTTCCTGGGAATTGTACCCTACTTCTGGGGAGGGGGGGGAAACTACAGCAGTCGCTTTTGAGAAATGTGGTGTACTGGTCTCTTCCAATTGGAAAGCAATGCTTCACTTTTTGATCCCCCCCTCCCAATCTTTAGGAGGGGTATTTATGGCTCCCTCCTGAGTTTTTGGAAAACCCACACGTATAAGATTTTATTATTCCATCGAGAGTGTCCAGAAGATTGACAACCTTTTGATTAACGACAGAAATCATGAGCAATTATAACATGATGACAAATCTATTCATATCCAGGTATGGGCACAGGTGGGGGAGGGGGATAGGTGGTCCGAGGGTTTTTGCCTAGAAATCAAAACTCTGCTTATACCAACATCCAAAACAGACATAATAGCTAGATTTATATTGGATATGACAGTGGTAAAGGTTGTAGATAGGTAATTCTCCTCCTATGTCTCCTACCACTTCTTCACCCCCCACTCCGCCCCCCGTCTATTACAAGAATATTTAATATCAATAACAAATATGACTATTATTTAGTGTTGAAGAAGAAGTAATTGTATAAAAGGTTCTTATCTTTAAATAGCAAGTAATAGATTCTTTGGAACATTGACTGTTCAAGACAGAATCCCCCCCCCCCCAAAAAAAAAAAAAAACTCAGTTGAGGCTTACCTGTCGACACTGACGTTGTGTGTAGTTTGCTTCACCACATGGCAGTATATCTCATCTATGAGTACCTCATAATCTCTCACAGTCTGTAAGAAAAAAGAAAACACCCAAAAGCAATATAAAGAACTATATCGACCAGAGTCCGATTTATACATCACACGTACAGTGGTCCTTCCATGCATCATTGCACTCCCTACATACCCATCCCAACCTATTTGTAGTATTGTATAGGATTGATGACACACTTGGCTTCGACAGTTGCAATCACTCTCATTTCCACAGATAAACAATAAATTCTCACGCTCCGACTGGCCAAGTTAAGCTCAGCACATGTATGTACTTTGCACTTAGTACTATCTGCATGTATTTCACAACTACCTCATGAAACAATTCTCAAATATCATTGAGTGTCTTGATGTATTTATGCATATTCATTAGCTTCGCATAATACAGTGACACAAGGGCCTCTGATAGAATCACAAGTCAGGTTGCATTTATCTGCCTACCATGCCTTCCCCCCCCCCACCCCACCCCACCCCCAATTGTGCTGAGAGTCCGGTCTGTGCCCTGGGGACAAATATGTCATGGGGTTCCATGGGGTTGATTATGTTAGTGAGAATACATTATTCTTTATCCGTTATGCCACCTGGTCCCCTGATTGACCCTGGACCTCTGGCTGTACCCCCTGCTGCCCCTCATGCCAATGCCACTGAGTTAAAAAACTTACCCATGGAGTTTTTGGAAAATTGAAGAAATGCATATTTAATGCTATAATTAATACTGTACTGCAAATGCTGTGAAGAGTATTGTCATAAAAGGACTCATTTCAAAGTTCATGATGGATTTAATAATAATTATGGTAATAATAAATTATAATACGGCTATTCATTATTTGGTTTTTGCTTACTTTTAGTATCTGTTGGAAGCAACGATAGACGGCCTTGGTAGTAGCTTCATCGGCTGATCTCTTCTGGTAGGGATGATCTCCCATAATCTGCATTAAAGCTGTGGATTTAATAAATTCATGAGAGTATTGAAATGTGTGAGCCATCAATCCTACAAATACCAAAGCACATAAAATCAGAGGTGTGCTTTTAATTATATAATTAATATATAATTAAATATATAATTAATGAGAGGGATTATCTCATGCCAAGCAGTCGAACTTTATAAATATCGTTTGTCACTTTCTACCAGACTCCATCAAGCTGCACGCCCATGCCAATAAATGGTGATTATTCTCAATCATTAAAAAAAAAATAAAACAAAAAAATACAGGGACAGACCCAATTCCTAACTGCAAAGTAGGCTAGGTACATCTGCTATGGTGGTATGTACCTCTACTGTTAGAGGCCCATATATGGTCTGAAACTTTACCGACACGCTCAGAATTTAATCTGTTGTCATAGTTATTCAGACTAAACATGCAAGATTTTTTTGTTGCCAAATAGCCAAAAGATAAAGACTGATTTTTGGATGCATCTATTGTGTTTGAAAATTGTCATCGTTTTTGGCTGTTTATCTTGAAAATTTGTTGCGATGGTTGGAGGCGAAATAATTTTTAGAGAGTATATCTTCTTGTTTGCTCTGGTACCACAAGATACTTACCCAAAATACTTTCTACATCCATGCATTGTAAATAATGTTGTTAAATCAACAAATTGGAATTTGACAGGGATTCAATTATCAACAAATAGGAAAACAGCAAAAAGAAAATTTTAAAGGTATGTAGAAAAAAAAATAGTTTGAAGAGCGACTGAATTTTTCAGACATTTCTCATTTCCATAAGATGTAAATTGGTGTTCAGGTATTTAGAGCAGAAGACAGATAGAAACTTACCAATGAAACAATCTTTGGCGATATTATTTTCCTCTGGTACTAGAGGCATTAATGACACATGGATTGGTGAATGATCGTAAGAGACCAAACCCTTGTACTCCAACAGGAAATTGGAGTCGATGCTCTTCTTTTTGGCTTTAAGAAACGAAATACATGCAAATGTTATTTAAATTTTTCAAGTATTATAAATTGTATGATACAAATGTTAAGTAGCATATCCAGTTTTTTCCCTGCAAGTACTTGTAGCACCACGTCTCTGATGACATAATATATTAAACTGCTGTGATGCATCGATTGCAGTCAGTGCCGAATTAACCTAGTAACAAAAGTAGCATATGCTACGGCTTCCTCATTTTCAAGAGCCTCGCCCCAAATGCTTGCAATTAAAGGGTGTGAAGACTCGCGCACAAAGAAACGTCTCATGCCAGTTATCTGACCTAGTTTCGAATGAGGTGTAACAGAAGTGTAGACACCACCATCGATCCCAGAAAATACACACAGCTTGCTAACATCGGTAATTAGACACTAGTGCACAGTCAGTACATGCAGCTACGGTCAATACCCACAACACAGTGTACATATAATAGCAGCGATGGACATCTCAGGTCTAGATAAAAGCTAACAAGGTATCACGTTTCGTTACTGTCTGCATTTTGTAGCGACACAAACAAAACGTCACTTGCAAAGCAACGGAAGTTAACTTTTTCAGATGGCCGCACGTGGTTTGGGGCGAGTCTTCAATGCCTTTATGCTACCAATTCTGATTCAGTGACTCTACACTTTCTCTATTTCTATAGTACTAAAAAAAAAAATAATACTGCCTACAACTTTTATGAACGACTGGGTGTTTATGGTTAGCGATTTTAGCCAAATATCACCTTCAATAAGGGTTATTTATTTAACACAGTAATTAATGGGAGTGTAATGTATGTGTGATACATTATACAACACATAAATAAATACAAAGGTATTTGAAACCTGGAGTCATTTATGTGTTTTTTTTTTTTGATGAAGGGCATTTGATATCACCTAAATTCCTCTAGTGATATTTCTGCCAAGATTGGGGGGTTAGAACCCCACTCTCCCCCGGCCCCCACACACATGGCCGTGACTATATTTAGAAAGAGGAATAGTGTCGTGAATCTACTGGGACACTATACTGTATCTATTGAAACATAGTAAATCTACTACAAAAGGTACAATGAAGACTATAGTATGAAAACCTTACAACCGAATGATGAAATCTTTATTTACGTTTATTCTTCCTAAGAGATTGCTTCACAGAACCGAGGAATCCTTTTTGCTTCCGTAATGTCGGCCTGTCAAGGAAAAAAAAGAATCATCCATTATCACCTACCGCCAACTCAACCGTGCACCTTTTCAATTTTTACAATTACGTTCTGTTGCAGTCATAAAACAGATTATGCAAATTCTGGTATTTGGTGTTTTGGCTGTAATTTCACACAATGGATTAATCCCTGAAAATGTTAACGAAAATAACAACTTCAACTGTGTGTTATTCTTATATGCAATAAAGTCTAGATCATTAGATACATCTGTTATGGGTAGAGAGGGTAGCCAGGGTTGTAGGAGGTGGGGGGAGGGGGGTGGGGGAGGGACCAAGAAGGAGATACTACATTTCAAACAAATTGCAGAGTTTCAAACAAAATTGCTAGTATGCAATTTTTGTGCTCAAGAAACCCTACAAGAGAACTGTCTCCTAAACCCCCAATAACAGAGCACCCTTCTATAAAGACAAAAAGTACCCTCCAATGCCTATTGAGGCAGGCCTATGTTGAGTGCTGATGTTTGTTTTGAAAGAAGAGGGCTTTGGTGGGGTTAACGTACAGAAGCTTTGCCTACACTAACATAACATACGAGCAATATGGCTTATTTCGGCCCTCCTACATCTGTTTTAAATGTGTTTGGTATAGCCAGCATCCAGTGTGGTTGGAGGATTTAGAAATGAATAGAGCTTTGGTGGGATTCATAGTAGTTGTTTACACAGTCTAATGTTACAAAAGACCGATATAGATTTATTCTACACACTATATCTACAGCAAATAGCAGATACACCTCCAATATGCAACCTGCTGATTGTTTGTACCTGTCTGGTATTTCTCGGAAGTGTTTCATAGCAAATTCTTCCATGGAGAGTCTTCCAGGCATGTCTGACTTCTCTTTGCCTTCGACCTGTGATTTGTTAACCTAAGAAAGGAACAAAGGATGAATTTCACTCTAACAACGGATTAAGCGAACGAAGAAATCTTTCACACTCAAATTGTGACTAAGCTTTATACATGTACACAGTATAACATTACTATTGATACTGAATACCTAATTGAATTAAGAATTACTAACTGCAATTGAACTACAAAATGTCTACTCCCTGATGATTGTACGAGACACTTGCCAATTCTAGAAGTAAAATGCGACTCTTATTTAGAATGCTGACCACCTCATAATTGACAAACTGACTTTTTCAACATCAGTTTTAATTAAATCTTTCCACACAAGTACCGGACTTGAACAAGCAGATGGAGATTAGCTATGGACGCTACCTTGGCAGCATTACTATGATTAGATGAGTAATTCAGCAGAATAAATCACAAATTGGTTGGAATTTGATGATAAAGGTTTCCTGTGTGCCATGGACAGTTGATAAAGAGATAGCCCTTGAACAGCTATGACAGAAGAAGTTTAATAAAAAAAAACAGGGTTTTTCTCAAAATTATAAAGTAAGGTTTTGTTTCATATCAAACTGAATTCCTTGATATACGTTAATGACAAATGTGCTTTGATATAGAGATGTCTTAATTTTAAAATGACAGGTTGATTGTTAGGAAACAGACTTTTGGCCTATAGAGGCAGTTATTTAGAAGCCCAGTGCAATACTTAACTTGTTTTCATTCATTCATGCCTTTATTTTTCATTTATTCTATGTTTTCCATTTTCATAATGTCAGTAATTTATTTCATGTCAGGTTTAATTGATCATCGTGACTATACTCACTGGTGGATGTATCTGAGATGACTGACCAGCCAAAGGTTCAACCAATTGGCTAGGGAAAAAGCCAGTTTTACCATTGAGTACACCATATAACCAGTCTGTGGGAAAAGAATGGAGTAACATTGATTTGATAATTAGTGTTCTGTATATCATGATTTCCTTTTGGTTTTAGCTGTCTTTTTTTTATGTATTTATTCTTGTTAGGAAATATTCAATGTTAAAATCACAGTTATTTAGCATAACTGGCACTAATAACTAAGGTTGGTAGCTTCAAATATCAGAAGAGCAAAACACCATCAAAACTTCGACCATAAAGTTGAAAAAGTCAGAATTTAAAAATCCCCCCCCCTCACCCTCGTCTCCGGGGACGTCGGTTCCAACGAAATGACCTTCTTGATCCCCTCATTTCAAATGAATGTGATTTCTCGTAGGTATAATTCTAGCGATGTTCGTACCTCTATTACCCTTGATGACCTCATGCTCGGTGACTTTAATGACGTCTCCTTTCTGGAAGGAGAGAAGCGTCGACTCGTCGGCCGAGTAGTCCCTGATGGCTCTTACGAACTGTGAATCCTCTTGTTGGAATGTTATGTACCCATCTATCATGTTCTTCAGTTGAACAGCCTTACAGGAGGGAAAAGAAAAACGCATAAATTAATGACAAACTTACCCAGGATGCATTTACCTCAGGATGCATTCACCAGCTTAAATTCTCTCGCTATCAAAAGCAACATCAACACTTGTGTGACTAAACATCTTACCGAAAATAGGTTAGGAATGTCGAGTTGAGCTGCGTCTTCTTCAGTTCGGCAGTGCCCGGCTCGCTTAATAATTTTAACAACTTTGGAAATACCCAGCTATACTTTGATAGGAACTTAACGCCTTTACGCTAAAAGATTATGAGCAATATGGCATTTCAAAGAGATATTTGATAATATCATTATAATAAATACTTCTATGTTACAATAAGCAACAATTTTATTTGATATCAGGGGGAGACATGCAAAAACAAAAAAAAAGGAATGTCCGGACCCTCATAAATATTGTGATTTTCATTTTCTTCTTTTTCGATTCCGTTAATTTCATATAAAAAATATTGGTGAAAACTTTAAGACCCAAAATATCTTTCTAAGGTAAACTCACCCTTCTTGTGTATAGAGGAACAATGCTGTCGGATTTTGTGATGATTCTGAGGTTTCCGTGAGTTGTGGCCTTCACATTTCGCAATTCAGAGAACCTGTTTAACAAATACAACAGAAATTTTGTCGTCAATTTTTTAAAAGAAGAAACATGCTCTTATTATTAAGGTGAATATCTATGAATAAATCAGTATGTGTAGGCTTAATAATGGCCTGGAAAGATGCCTGAAGTTTTGACTGAATAGCAGGACGGTTCACAATTGTTAACAAACTGTTTTATCTACTGCAAAAAATGCCTGTGCATGTGAATGAATAAAGTAATAGAGGGCCTGACGTTTTTGATCCTAGCAGGATCTTCAAAGGCAAACGGAAAATAAAAGCAGATAGCTATCGAAGAAGGTTATTTGATGATCAAGATCGTAGGTCGAGCTGTCACTAGTATATACTTTGTTTCACTATGCCCTACCATGTTCCTCATAGGTATAGGATATTTTTGTACCCTCCTTTTTAAGGTGTCGCAAAATTTTGAAAGTATATGTCAGGTACCCACTATAAATTATAAATTCAACATTGTCTTTGTTTTGTTATTCAAAGTACAATTCATGCAAGTGGGTTCTTTCATATCTACATTTAGTTTTCCCACCTTGGTTTAATGGGGGATTTACAAAAAAATAAAATAAAAAAATGAAAAAAATTATATATTTTAATTTTTTTTTCTCCATAGCATGCTAGGATCATTGTGAAACATTTATTCTAAACTTACTCAAATGATTCTATCGTCCTGAGCTGGTCTTGCATTGGGTCAGTTGACCTTTGAACCAGGACGATGCTGTGATGTGATACACCGATGTAATCAACATGGAGATTTCTGCTTCGGCTCTACAGAAAGATGAATATGTTAACAAAAATGACAATTTTTTCAAATTCTGTTTGTGACCTTTTGTCAAATTTTATCACATTCTACACTTTAACAAATAACTCTACTGGGACCAAAGATATGAAATTTATTAAACTAGGATCATTTTTATAAATTATAAATTATTATGATTTATTATTAACTTTAAATTACATAAACTTTCAAATTCTGTTTGTGACATTTTGTTGATCAATTCTACACTTTAACAAATGACCAACGATATGAAAGTTTATAAACTAGGATAATTTTTTATTAAATAATTTAAATGACATTAGTTTTGGTTACCAGTTTCTGCAATTGATTCTGATCCTCATAGCACACACTTGTGCTCTATAACCAAACCATTTTCTTGCTCCTTTTGAAAATCTGTTCAAAGTTAGGAATTAGCTTTGCTATGACCTGGTTCTGAGTAAGATATGTATAAGTTGGCTAAAACAGTGGACCCCTAAATTCTACGATTTGCACTCATAGAAAAGAAGTGCAAAAACTGTTACCAAACTGCTTATCCACTTATCCACTGTTTACTATTAAGAGAATGTGTAAAAGTATGTGGGCCTGACGTTTCGATCCTAGCAGGATCTTCTTCAGAGGCTGAATGACAAGTTGCCAGTCAGCCTCTGAAGAAGATCCTGCTAGGATCGAAACGTCAGGCCCTCTTACTTTTACACAGAAAAGAAGTGCATCGGTGACTTACTATGACTGGAAAGAATCTACAGAAATAAAAGCCAAGCTGTTGAGCTTTCTCTATGATGTCAGGTGCAAAGTTCATCTTGGCACTGATGTTTAACTCAAATATATCTCTCTCCTCTGAGCAAAAAACAAAACAACGAAAAGTATGAGACAAAGTGAAATTAACAGTTGATATATTAAAGAAATACCGTTTGGTATTAAAATTAGTTATTGGAAGGTGTACACATGCTCTATAACAGTAATAATATAGGACTATAATAATAACAAGCATAAACAACATCTCCTTCCATTTTAGACAAAGAAAGTCCAATTTTTAAACCAGATGAAACGATACTAATGCACACTGATGTGGCCAGCAATCTGCATATGTGACCTCTATGTGAATAACAAATGTTTGCTGCATATTTACATCTTCATTTTTCTTCATTTTTAAGGATATAAAGCCGTATTGTAACTCATTTGAGGTGTTTCTGATTCAGCAGGAAATAACTTTTGGTTTTTACAACTGTTAGGTATCACGGCAACAGCAGGTTGCCAAGGAGCTGCCAGGTTGCATAAAACATATGATCAATTAAGTTGTATAGTTGTTACAGTTTCACACAATAGAAAGCACTGCATGTCTGCAGAGATAATCCCTTTTATTTGACCTTGAATCATCCTAACTGAGCAGGATTTTTACGGCTGCTGCAGTTCTTCTTGTTGTCATGGTGACTGATGTAGCGATGATAAGCTCTGTGAATCATCTTTTTTACCAATAGATACGTTATTGCTACAAATCTTTCTATGTGTAACAAACATACTAGCCCTGTCTCAATGTAAGGTGACAGGGGCTTGAGATTTAATAAGAGCGGATCACGTCGTTTTGTCTTTCATGCCGTGGATCCATCTTGGGTGACTTTTCTTAAACTGCTATAAATAAATGAATGTTTGGGTAACAGTTTAATGACTATTTCTAATATTTTTGGTATTAGGACAGTACATATAATTTCTTCTATGTTATAGCCGATTCTCACAGAGAGCTTGGTCACATATCACGGTTAGTACATGTAGCTCAACAGGACTGAACTCCATATAGACAGAGCTCTGAATTTTTCTTCAGACAACGGTTAAGGTCCGCTGCTTTTACGTTAGCTGAACAAATTCAATATTTAACAGAACATCTGTTATAGACTCACGCAGCAGGGACCTCATCATTCTCTTCTCGGCCTTTGTCATTCGGATGCAATTGTTCGAGTGAACATCCACTACGATTTGTCTGAAGATCAGCTCCTGTACCAGGTTATTGTTCACAATTTCACCGGGAACGAATACCTAGAATGTGAACATGGTCAAAAAAATTGTTTATTTCCTGAATGGAGAAATGAAAAAACTCTCTTTCGAAGAAAAAGTCATCAAAGTGAAACAAAACAGTGCTAGCAAGAAGTACAATAATTTTTTGGGTTGAAAAGTGGGACACTATGTTCCTTTCTCCCCTTTGAAGAAAATTTGGGATATAAAGAGAGGGCTACATAGCTTTTTCCGCCAAGCATGTGGGGCTTTAAAAAGTGGCCATCAATTATATTTAGCCAGTTGGGTCAGTTTTCTAATGTTAATACCTCTCTAAAATGTCCTCCCATAGCACGCTTCAAAGCACTCGTATTGACAGTTCGAACTGTTCCTTACATTTTGGAAACCTTATCAGGCTCCCCAACTGTTAACAAAGTCAGCAGAGGGTACCTTATCATATCTGTCATATGTGACAAATCACAAATCGTGACAAGATGTTGCTATGAGTTTTAGTACCATCTATTTGGTATCACCAGCAGTAGCATGGTGGTATTATGAGTTGGTAACTAGAGATAAAAACAATTTGTTTTGGTAATTTTGAAGATGAAATGAAACATGTGTCATTCTGGGAATTCTCAAGTCAAACAAATT
>KN892679.1:11204-33594 GCA_000934455.1 Apostichopus parvimensis
TCCTTAGTTGATTCCATTTCTGCACGCCTCTTTGTCAGTTTTGCAGGGACTGAAAGGGATTGAAGAATGTGTTCCAAGCACGTCATTCATTATATGTACCTTACATCACGATTGAAGGTCTATACCGTGTTATCTTCCTATGCTACTGTACGTTGCCTTGCACCCATTCTTGCTAACACATTAGATATGACACCTACGTAAAACAATGTAATATTTATTCAATTTTTTTTATTAGAGATTGATGAGACAACGTATAGCTTTGTTGGAATCATTTACCTTGCAATATTCCGGATACTAACATAAACATGCTTGATCAAATCTCGTCTTCAATGGCATCATTGAAACTGTTGAACTCATGATGATTCACATAAAAACTCGCTGAGTTGTCATTTTAAAGAACTTAAAGGGTAGTCCTAGTCTAGGGATACAATTTACCCTTTTTTCTAATGATAATACACCTACTTTTTTGTACAAAATGTATCAATTTCAGCTGTTCGTATATCGAAATAACATGCACGGAAGTGGCCAAAATTCAATTTTCATCAGCATATTGCAGGGGGGGTGGGGTGGTGGAAGGAGGGGGTTAGCAAGTTAAATGAGGTTGTTTCTTTCTTTTTGGTAGCCTGGGCTGGGTAGGAACCGGGAAAGGAGGAGGGGGTAAGTGATATACGCACTGTACCACTCCACCATGAATTAAGAAGTTCATGTTTATTTCAAGTATAGCTCATGCATGGAAAGGATAAGTTGGAGGGATGAGGATCCAACATATACCGACTCCTCGCTCTACACAGTTGTATTTATCATTGGTAGAAACGTGTGCGCAAAATACCCGTGACAGGAGCTCAGTGACATGATGGATTCGGAGCTCACTTCGACCAGGGAGTTCCTTAACAACTCCCTGCTTCGACAGACTCAACGATGGAGTTATCAAACACCGACAGCTCCGGGAAAGAACACAGTGTTTTACGAAAGAAAGGATTTATATTTACGGTTGAGTAACAATTGAACAAGCAATACGATCGACTAAGCCTCAAACTATTGTTTTTAATTCATGTGGTAGTTATACGTGTCACATGTTGTAGACTGGCGATGCAGGCTATTAAAAACAGGAGTTCCTTTATAGAGGAAGTTCGTCTATTAAAACCAAACTAAATTCTTTTATGCGAAAAGAAATGTTATCAAAATAACCTTGGTATGACTCATAAATAAGATCACGTTCACAAGTTTTCATATGGCTTGTGAAATGACGAATCATACCTACACATATGTCCTTGTTCTCTGATAGTACCATAAGTTGGGATAACAATTTGTTTGTTTGGAAAAAGAAAAGAGGGGGGGGGGGGGAATGTGTGCCATTAATGCATGATGCTCCTGTCAAGCGAAATTTACAAGCTGGTGCGTAGAAATGGTCATCGGCTCATAAATGTTCCTCATTTTCAAGTTGGTTTCTCGTTGAATATTCATAAAGTTAAATGTATGCTTGCCCTACCCTACCTTATCCAGCCGGGAAGATTGACATTTGACCCGCCACCCACCTCATCCCCACCTTCAAGTTTGAAAATCTGTACACTTCAATGGCTACAAATTCCCATAGCTATTGACTGTAGGGTGCAACAAGGTTACCCCTTTGTCTTTTCCCAGATACTGAGGCGACTTCAAGTAGACGATTTAATGTTTCAGTTGCGGGGTATAGGATTCTCTGAAGGAGACACGGTCAGGGGGTAAGAGCCGGGGGGGGGGCACTGGGGGAACGTCCCCCCCCCCCACACACTTTTTTCTCCAAAATAGCAAAAGTGCCCTACTGGCAAATAAAATGTGTCCGTTTGATGAAGAACTGTCTTTTGGATATCTTAAGCCTTTGTTAATTTTAATATTTTATTTTAAAAATTATTTTTGGTCTGTACATGCTATTTTTAAAATGGCATCCCATATCTTTTTGTACCACGGTTACCAATACACAATCTCAATAAATAGTATTGATAGCAAATACTAACACATCATACATATTTGAGTGATATGGCCGGTGTGTATCGGTTTATAGCAGGGATGTCCAACCTTTTGCAGAGGAGAGCCACATGGAATGATGATGATGAAGGAGGGGGCCGCATGAACCCTACGCTCGATTTTTCGCGCGAAGCCCAAGGCAACAAAATGTGAGCACTGCGCGCGGAGCGCACTGATTTTCCTTCCTGATAAAACAGATGAATAAAGTCCAGCCGCCCCCCCCCCCCCTCCGCTGAGAGTGTCACACAAAGTGAACTGTATGCAGTTTTTTTGGACCCAGAAGGTTCGAATGATTGATTATATAGCTTCAAATTGTTATCAGTAAATCTGCTCACTAAAATTTCGCACCGTAGAGCATCTCTGGCGGGCAGGGCGCAACCCTGCAGCGGGCCGGACTGTGGCCCGCGGGCCGTAGGTTGGACAACCCTGGTTTATAGCATAACGAGTGGTGGTTTTGGAATGAGAAAGTGCCCCTTTGATGTTGTGCCCCCCCCCCCACTTTTTGGAACCTTCCTACCCCCTCACACGGAGGAATAGGCTACTTAACTCACTCTTCACGTTCTTTATAGATTTGACTCTTTTTCTATATCCACCGGTATAATTTCGGATTTTGATATTGTGATACAAATTTGACGATGATCACGCAGTCCCTGTCTCGATGCCAGGCGACGGGTCGATAGTGGATCAGTTTGGTTTTAGAGCCCAGTCCTATCTTGGGTGACTTTTCTTAAAAAAAGTATAATGATACTTGTCTGCCGGTCGAGAAAGTTATGGATCTGCAACTCGAAACCATATGTTAAAAAGTAAAAAAAGATCCTCAAGTTGTTGTTGTATTTATATTATATCTGGTGGCAAAAAGGATCACGCTTTCAATTTCTATTTGAATAATATTTGTGTTACGTAACCTGCCTTTCTTCTTTCACTTTAAGCAGGTATTCGCTTTTGTTGGGACTGGTAGCATCTCGTAGTTCTTATGCTTCTGCGCCATCTTTCTTTTTTTTTTCACTTAAACCATGCATTGCCACGTGGACTCCGTTTTAAGGTACTTTTTTAATAAGAAAAGTCACCATAGAGAGTCTTGGCGGGAAAACCAAAGGACTTAATTCACTCTCCACTCTCCTGACAATCTAGTACATCAAGACTTGTAACCGTATAACAGGTTGAAGGATTTCTGGTGTAAAAAAGTTTTGTGTAAGGTACCTAAAACGTCGTAGTCCCTGGCCTATGGAATTTAATTACTCAATTATGGAATTATTCATTTATGGAATATTACTCAACTTCAGTTTCTTCTTAGAATAATATTTGAGTTCGCGTCGACAAGATGCTGCTGTCATTTCATCACGGTGAGTAATTTTGTAATTTTCCTTTGTACCGCTATTACGACGAATTATCTCCCAATTATATGACCCCCCCCCCCCTAAAAAAAAGAGGGAAAGGCAAACCTAGTTACAGAACAATTTATTCCTAAGAAATGACAGTATTTTGTTTTTAAAACTCTTTAGTTACATTATTTATTATATTATTGTTTACTGTATGCCACACAATGGCACGCTCAAAGGGAGTGGAAGGGAAGGGGCCTGGGTGCCATATGGCTGATACCTCTAAACGTCATTCAGGGGGAAATAGTAAGAGATTTTTTGCTTACTGCAGCCGAGGAAAAATTGTTCCGACTATTACGCCTCACAGCGCACCATTTGACGTCTACTTTTGTTGGCTTCAATAATCCCAGGGCAACACAACCTCATATATGAAGTCCTCCATTCGCCTCTGGTCCTTCCATTAAGGTTCACACGTACCCTACTTAATCAGTCGAGTGTTTTTTTTGTTGTTTTGTTTTGCGCCTCCTCCCTCGGGTCTACCTTTGAAATCCTGGGAATGCCACTGATGCCACAAGGATGGGAGGGGACTGGATGTGAACCAAGTTTCAAAATGCGTGGAGTTTTATGCAATCGGAAGGGAGACAGAAGGGTTTTTAACAACTTTTTGTAATAATTGGCGAACTGAGCCTCGGGGGGTATACCCAAATGGAACTTGGATGTAGTACGTGGTAGGCTACAGATCACCATAACCAATGATTTAGAGTCTCAAAGTTCAGTGAGTGTGTGCGAGAGATGGGGGGGGGGTGGCCAATAAATGCCTTGACATTGGATACATTGGATAAAAATCGGTTGTAACAGGGGTGGGATGGGATTGGGTTTAACTGGCTGAAAGTGTTACTCCCATTCTCCAAGTTTCAACAACGATAAGAAGATTAATTTTTGGTTACTGCTACCTCATTTACATGTAAAGCGCTGTTGAAAACAAATTTTCATCTGAATCTGTCTGCACATTGGTAGCGGAAGTTGAGGAATTCTACGAAATATCCAACAATATTGTAAGAAAGGTCAATGTTTGAATGTATTCGCTTTTTATTTATAAACGTAGTACTCTTCTCCTGGTCATCCGAATGAAAACTAGCATAACTTGGCATAGTCGTTCTACACACTGTAAGTAACGTAGTGTAAGTTACACTGAATGCTAGTTAATCGTAATGTTAAAATGTTTAACTCTGCTGACATAATGTATATGTACTAAATGCAACCTTCGTCATAATCTAGCTGAGTCGAAGTTTTAGGGAAATCTGCGAGATTTTATGTTTCATCTAGGTCTTGCTGAACTTACAAATAATCTAGTCTCAATTACTGTTCTGCACATTGTGAATTCGCGAAATAGGTATCATCAGTAGCTTTGTGTGGCCGCTAATAAATTAATACTATATATAGACTAGTATAGGTATAGCATGGCGGGTTTAATTTTGGCGTACTAAGGAATTTGAACTGGGGTATTTAACTTATCATCCTATGAATTTCATCAACTCTTACATATACAGCTTATGCTAATAGTCATATATATGTAGGCATATTACATACTGATGAAACTTAACAAAGTTGATGAAACTCTAGCTAATTTCTGCAGAAGTATCTTTGCTAATGATAATGGCACCATTTCTGTAATTATTATGATGCTTTCTACTTATAGGAAGGCAACCAATATTCTCTTGGCAGGCTTTCACATCACTGGTTACAAATAATATCCTTTGTTTACTGGCTAGTTAATATGATAAAGACTAAACATTGCAGATTTACAAATCATAATATGTAACATCCATAATAGGTACGTAGACTATACATTCATAGATGATGACCTGTTTCTACATAGTAGCATGGTGGGCTCATAATTGACGCAAGTAAGGATTTGATCAACGATGTCTATCAAGGAAAAATCTAAATCACTCAACTGTATGTGTTTTTCATATGTGTAGTTCCTCAGAAATGTTATGATCTCAAATTATTTAAGGTTCTGTGCTTATGCACCGTACAATTGAGCAGAATTTGACCACAAAATGTCTGCTGTGTCAAGTTCTTTCATACCCCTAAATTGACACATTCGTCGATAAGCTAACTGTAGTGTAGGCCTTAGTATACATCCATTGACTTTAGATGCTGTTTGCTATGGTCTGAGCCTCTAAGCTCAGACAGGTCAGTCCCAGAGAGTACAGAGTAGGGTTATCATATTGAGATAATGTTCGTTATTTTTAGGGTGTAAGATTTCCAAATGCCCAAAAAACGTGCAAAACTGAGGGAGGGTGTTAAAAGCTTAAAAATACCACAATTTAGTCAGCAAATAACTGAAATGGATTCAAACTCATGAAATATGTAATTCTGCTTGACTGCAAAAAGTTTATGTGGCCTGCTGTATCATTGCTAGTAATAATTGAAGGTGCGTCAATTACGGGAGTGCGTCAATTATGAAGCCTTTACTATACCATACATGCAGTACATGACAACCATCATGAACTAAATTAGTGTTAATTTTATGTCTAGCAAGTTTTAGGTTGTTCTGAACTGGTCATGAAATACTGAAGATTATTTGTACACAAAACTGCTTTATTTGCATTTGTATAGTGCGTTTTGACCGTGTAGTGCGTTTTGTCCCATTTAAAAGTTAAAAAATAAACAAGAAATATTTCATGACCAATCAAACTATGCTTCTTGAAATTGTCAAATCAGTACAAAATCTTCAAAGTTATATAAACTTTTCAAAAACTTGTGAACTAGTAGTGATATATTAATACATAAATCATTAGGCTTTTCAAGATCAGATTAATTCATACCACATTGAATTTCAGGCAATTATTGATCAAATCTTCTAAAGTTGACTTTGCAAATTATTCTGTCAAAGTAAATTCATCAACTTTGCTACTCAAAAACTTGTTCCTAATGTCAGAGATAAAGAAGTTCAAATTTGGACTGAAGGTCGTTGGAGAGGGATAATTAAACTCAATGTTGAAATGATATAAACCAGGAATTAATAGTAAGGTTATTGACAGGATAGGTGGAGGGAAACAGTGCAGCTTTGAAAGATGTAGGGATTCAAGTTAAGACAAAAGTGAAGGGTTTTAATTGCTTTTTAATTCTTTGATGCATTATTTAGGGGCTTCGCATGGGGAAAAAATTATGTTTTGCTTTGGGGGATTAAGGTTGGGAGTAGAAAGGGTACTATCTTTATACATCTGTCACATCTGACTATTGATCGATTCCCAGTAGTGTTGGGTAAAGATTACAGAATACTGATCCTGCTCTGGGCATTGATTATGAGTTAGTCTGCTAAGTCAGCACATAAAATAAAGATTGGAATACTCCAAGAGAAAAGGATTAAAATTTCCAAGATGATATCTCATTGATTTATACTCTCATTTAGTAAAGAATTATGAGATGTAGCTAAAACTGTCCAAAAAAATTAATCATGAATTCTTGGATGCATTATTTAGGGCTTCGAATAAGGACAAAATTATGTTTTGCTTTTGAGGTATTCCGGTTGGGAGTAGAGGGGGTACTATCTTTATACATCTGTCACATCTGACTATTGATCAATTTCGAGTAGTGTTGGAGTAAAGATTATAGAATATCTATCTTGCCCCCGGCAGTGATTTTGAGTTAGGCTGCTAGGTCAACACATAAAATAAAGATTGGAATACTCCAAGAGAAAAGGATATAAAGTTCCAAGGTGATATCTCATTGATTTATTATCTCATTTAGTAAAGAATTATGAGATGTAGGGAAAATTTAAAAACTCTTTAAATTTGACTCAATTTGTTTAGTACTGGTCAGTGAGTTGTATAACCATTTGCATCACTATACCAAGATCTAAAATTCATTTATATTTTGGAGAATCTGTTATCTGTCACAAGATTAATAGCATGTTGCTATGCCTCTCATTACCAGTGCTTCATTTGTTTGGTTTGATTGTGGAATGATGATTACCTTTGACCTCTTTGATTACATAATGCAGAAAGCATCACATTACCTGCTGGTTCTAAAGTTTATTTTTTTTGTTTCTTTAGTGTGATGAAATGTTATGTTCAGTGGTTCACATCTGATCTTTGATTCCCTGGAATTTTCCAAATGAAATCTCAAATTCACTCAGAAATTTCTACATGTACTTGCCTTGATTTCCTCAAGGTTTGTAAAAAAATTGAACCTGTTTAATGTTGCTTTTAATTTTATTATAGTTCTTTTGGTCTGCACCTCGGAATTACTTTTCTAGGTAGATGGCGGATTACAAAATTGTGTATAATTGTTGTTGTTGTTGCAAGGAATAATTTAATGTTCATATTTTGTGTAGTATTTTTCAAGGCTATGAATTTTGTGTCTATAAACTACTACTATTGTTCCTGTGTAAAAAAAAAACCACTACACATCTTGTATAGCATCGTATAGCATCTTGACCATTTGCATAGCATTTCGGGACGTGATACTGGATAAATTTATCCCCTGGGGATGGTGGTACTGTTAACTGGAAGGAATTCGCAATGCAGACTTTGCAGAAAAGGATGATAAAACCCCACTTCATTTGAATGCTGCACAGACTTAATAGATTTTTTTCATGAAATGAAGACTTTCCTTGGGCCAAGTTCCATACACAGCCAATCAACTTATTCCCATGTTTGAGATCACCATAATAGGGTGAATAATTATTGACACTCCTTGCAATTCTTCTTACAATCGACATTAATCTGTGACATTGTGGGTCCAGCTTGTTGCAGATGTTACCCAATCGATAAACCTCACCCACCGGTACTCCCAATCATCAACTATCAGCTTTGGTTGGTCTCTGTTACCAGTACAAGAATACCTGCATTGACGGAAATCCAGTTTCATTCTTTAACATTCTTAAGAACCCCAACCTCTCCATCTCCCACCACTAAAAACCATACAAACAAAGGCTTGGTTCAGCGGTTAGAGTGTCCCCTCACAATCCTTAGGTTCCAGGATCAAAATTCCGCCAGGAGCCAGATTCTCTTGACCTATTCAAAACTCGCTGCAGTGCAGTGGTGATGTGCGAAGTCTTCCGTGGATTTGGTATTTCTGGTTTGTGAACTTGGGAAAAGGGGTTTGTTTCTGTTATTCACTTGGTTTCGAAACAACTTTGTTCGTCATGGCAGCACTGCAGTAATGTTAAATGGGGCCTTTGCCTACCTCAGTATTTGAGAAAGTGGTCAGATGCTGGGGCAAAAACTCTCGTCCATTGGGTGGGGACGTTAAATGGCGGTCCTGGGAGCAGGAATGGGAAATTCACACCCCTGCCTCGTTATCCTCTGAACACTTATCAAAAAGAGAAGGCTTGAATTAAGCTGGTGTTCATCCACGTTCTAACATGGATAGGGTCTCAAATAAGCTACTGTAAGGCTACCTGATCCTTGGGTCTCTAAACTAATCTTAACAAGCAAACAATCAGACTATTGCCATTCATGCAGGCAGCATCTCCTAAACTTGGGTTTACAGTTGTTGTTAGATCCATTTACTTATTTTAGTCCCTTTCTCCATCGAGTCTGTCTTTCTCTTCATCAGCGGAGGTATTGAACAGTTTCTGAACGTCAGTATAAAATCTTGGGATTAACATTTTTCATATTTGTAAGAATCTTTCATGGACTTGGATATAAATGTGGAATCATTTATTGTTGTCGGATTGGGGTTGGGGGTGGGGGAGGGGGCGGGGAGTGTGCGTAACACTAACCTTTTCTTGGGAGTTGGATCATAAGGCTTGGTCGTACCCAAACGAATTAAAATTTTGAGTCGTCAAAAGTCGATTTCACTCTTAAATCCAGCCCCATCCCATAACTTCCCTTCCCCGTCTCAAAAAGGCAAATAAAAACACAAACAAACAACAGAGTTTCAGCAATTCATTAGTGAATATAGATAAGCCTCGTCTGTAATCATGATAGAGAAGTACTCTCCTGTAGATAATGGCTATTCTCAACCAACACGACAACCACAATTTATCACACAAGGATCGGTTATCGCCGAATTTCGGTTAACAACCCAAATAAATGTGTATAGGCTACCACCAAGAACCAAAAACGCTCATACACCGTTTTAAATATTAACTTTAGGATAAACTTGTTGTTGTTGCTTCAGTATATATATCGTAATGGCTTTATCGTTTCAATTACTTTAAGATAAGCTGTACAATTTGCAGTCTTACTAGTTACGTTAGTTCTAACTCCATTGATCGACAAGTACCACATCGACCGGAATACCGAGATTTTGAGGTAACTAATAATTCTTGTAAAGAAAAAGAGAGCAAAGAATCCTTCCATTTCTTTTGTCTAGGCCTATTTTATAGCTATTTGTGGCATGTCAGTTTAAATATTCATCTCTGACTTGTTTCATATACATACTCCGATATACAATGTTTCCTTTCCGTTTTATGAGTGGTGATACAACTAAGTAATATTACCGTACAGTGACGTGCGCAACGTAGCACAACCTTGCATTTAGAACTAATCACAGACCTAGTTAATAGTCTAAATATGCTTCAGAATGCAGTTGACGTAACAAAGTGTGTCGCCTCAACAACTCGAGGACCACAACACCTTCTTTATGCTGCATTCATTGATACAACACGGAGTCAAGATTCCACATGTTGAGTTGTCCAGTTTTTGAGAGATGCATGGGTCGACTTTTCCGAAAAGGCGGGAACGTATATCTCCCCAAGTCAAGAAATCTTCCACTGTCTATCTTGATTTTCTCAGTCTGACTTTTTGCACTAGTCAGTCGTAGAGGCCTCAATGTTACCCAAATATGCTAGATAGTCAAATAAATGGTCACTCATGTGTAAAGTTAGAAATTATTCTTTTGAAATCTTTATAGTAGCCGTTGCAGCTAAAAATTTATTCACCAATACACCTAAACTTGGGTCCCTGAATTTCTTATTTATTTAGTACCGTAGTTAATATTTATTTATATATTTTTTTACCTTTTCTTACAGAAGTCAAAACGGGTAGGGAAGATGCTTCGTTTTAAAATGATAACATTTGATGCAAATCAGACGCTAGTTAAAGTACGTCGAACAGTTGGCTACCATTACGCCAAATTTGCCCAACGTTTCTCTGTCGAGGGTACGAACAGGGATTCTTTGGATGAAAATTTTAGCGTTGCTTTCGCAAAGCAGAGAAAAACCCACCCAAATTTCGGCAAACATTCTGGTATATCGACCAAGAAGTGGTGGGGTGACGTGTTGGGAGAGACTTTCCAATTGGCTGGAAGTCCCGTCCGAGAGGATATATTACAACAAATGAATGAAGAGTTTTATGAATATGCAAAAACTGAACAATTGTGGGAGGTTTTCCCTGAAGTCAAAGAAATGTTGACGTTTCTGAACAAGAACGGTGTTTGCCTTGGTGTTTTATCAGACAACGACGAAAGACTTATAGAAGTGCTACGTAATTTGAACATAGCCAATCATTTCGCTTTCATATTACCGTCCGTCCACGCAGACGCAGAGAAACCAGACAGTAGTTTATTCAAATTAGCTATTGATAGGCTCCGCCTATCTCCTACTGAGTGTGCGCATATCGGAAATAGTTACGAACGGGATTTCGAAGGTGCCAAATCTATTGGTATGCATTCATTTCTGATTGATCGAGACGAAACGTTAAAGAAGAAATATACAAACTTAGGAAACGAAAATTTTATTGCTGACCTAACCGATCTTGAGAAGATGATATTCGAGAGACATATAGTTGAATCCTAATAACTTCACAGGTTCATTACATTTGGTCTCGCGGCCAACGCGCTATCAAATACATTGCGCAGAATCTACATGTTGGTGTCTTGTATTAAAAGTACAACACCTTTAATCAGAGGAAATCACGTGGATGTGCTTACTGAAGTGACTTTTGGGCGCATTTGCAGTTATAATCGTCGTTTATTGAAGATTGGATGTTAAGGAAGAAGGAAAATTTCTGATACAGTGAAAGTTGCTAAAAGGTGTTTTAAGGGATTTTAAAATACTTTTCTTGAAAATTCCGCAAATGGAATTGGTACATAGGTTGAGGAGTATTAGTTTACTTCCATCCCTTCTAACTCAAAACATCAATTTATATAGTGGGTACTATGTAAGTGCCCTGATAGTCCAATCTATCATATGGTGGTAGTTCGGGTCAGTTGGAAACTTATACTATGCTCCAGCGCCCTCGGAAAGTAACGGATTTCGTGTGCAAGTCAATGGAGCGTTAAACGTGGTAGGAAGTCTTCAAGTAACCTCTTGAGTTGATTTTGATAAATGGTTAAAACGCTCAATCGATACTGAAAGCACATAACAATGTAGGTATAGCACGCTTAAGTAGCCATTTGTCACTTGAAATAATGTTGTCAATGTCCAAACTTTTGTATTTGCATAATTTGTTTTTAATTCGGGTGACTATAATACCGTAGTCTAATATAGACATGAGAAGAAAAAAAATGTCCGAGCGACGAAATGTTTGAGACTCGAATCAAATGCATGAATTACTACTTCGTTTCCTTCGTTTGGTAAATACATGTGTAGGAGAGTAGCTTATAGTTTGATAAATTGCAGTCCGCTCTCTTATCTTTATAAAATTGCCGATTTACTTCACTTATCTGTCACCAAACTACATCTGCACTTTCCTATCTACATAAGCTACATGACTGGACACGTTTTAGCACTGCGCCCTCTATTCCTACTTCCGGGCACTGCCCACTTTCTCCTCCCGAATCTACCATTCATCCGACAGTTCCACTGTAAAATTTTCCAAAATTGCTGACCAGCCGAATGAATCAGATCTCCGTTCCGCACAATTAACAGCTGCACTTCTTCAAATTAATGTGATTAGACACCTTTCTCTTAAATATATCGTAAGTATACTCCCCCCCCCCCCTTCCTCCCGTCGCTAATGTACGATATCTCCTGACGGATATTTGTTCATTGCACACAGTACCTCATCGGTCGATAGCTCTAACAGCTTGCTTGCAAGCCTGTCAATCAAAGCTTGTTGCCGTGGTAACAGAATACCATGCACATTTAACAAATGTTTGACGGAGCCTGGAAGAGACTGGAGGTGAGGAAAGCCAAAACCATCTGTTTTCGAACTTTTGTACCATGAGCAAGCCTATAGAGATATTGTTGTATATTTTACTATCTGAGCTTGCTTAACAGGGGTGGGGGTTGGGGCGAGGTCATCTGAAGGAGGCAACAATTCTTTTTTAACTCTGACCAAAGTGACGAGCATTATGTTATATAAAGATACATCAGTATTAATACATGGCTACTGCCACGCTGAAATGGAACAACACGTATTTGTCTTTACAGGGTGTAGAAGTTTAAACAGCGACATATTGTAATGAAACTGGGATCCCCGCGATTCAGATCAAAGCAATGCTACTTAATTTTAAATGTTCCTATTATCTGTGACTTCAATGTATTGCTTTCCCAATAGCAATCCTTGTAAGAAATTTCCTTTCACTGGATGACAACAGGTGGGGACTTACCTGAGGCTGTCTGTCCATTTAGCAGGATTGGGCAACCTTTATTTATTTTTAAACGAATTGAATCTTGTTGAATTGAATTGAAGTTGTTAACATCTAACCTTGCTTACTGCAGATTTGCCCATGCATGTTAATATATAGGAAAGATATGTGGTTTGCACAACTAATTTTGGGCTCACGGAACAATACTGTCAACATGTGTGAGGCTGATAGGCTATTTTCAGTCTGGGTCACTAGCATGTCAGTCCAGACTTGAGAGTCCAGATGTAAGGTTGTTTGATTTAACATTCGAGTATTGTCGAGGAGTGTAACTCCTTTGAGGTTCGAGATCCAAGACCTGAGCTTACTGAGCATTCGAGAACATTCTTATGTAAAACGTTGCACAGGGCTTCATGCCGTAACGTTAGTGTTTAGAAAATAGTCAACTGCAGAATTTACCCTTCTTCCTGCCATCTCCCGCCCGGGTGTGATCCTTCATTTTAACATCACACCTGACATTCTGGTAAAAGCAACTAACCATCACCCCGGTAACAACATGCTATGTGTGCACTTCGTTATAAAATCAATTAAAATAGTCTGTTTATAATTTTCATAGAAGAAACGGGAAAAACATTAAATGTAACTGGTAATGACTGATGGCTGCTATATGATATTTGCTTTTAAGGTAATTGCTTTTCTTCTCACACAATTGACTTTATAAGTAATTATAATAAAACTTCCCCCCTAGATTCGTTGGCACTCACATCGAACGTTTGAGGTAACATTTGAATAAATGGAGCCCCGGATCGGGATATTCTTGTGCCTGCTTGGAGATAAATCAAGCCTGTATTTCTCTCCCACCCCCCCCCCCCCATCCATCACCGACTTTAGCCTAAAAATCATAGGGTCCTTTCCAGGGAAGGCGCTTTTAAAATTGGACGGGCCAAATTAGTGTAAGCTATATACGGGGATGAATTTTTTATAAATTAATTCACACACTTCCCGTTAGAGGAGATTATACTCACGGGTCTCTAGTCTTACCATATAAACAATCGCGGAGCTCCAATACCCCTACCGATAGGACGAATAGAGTTAGTGGTCCTAACGGGGCTCGGCCTAAAATCATATCAGCCAGAAGGAAGGGGCCTCGGACTTGAAATTTACTGCACTCCCACACGAAGGTGTCTACTACACACCATAAAATCAGTAAGCCGGGGAAACAACCCCACTCGAGGGTGGGGAGCCATCAAAGTGGGGCACTCATTACTGTCTCGTACATAAGTACATAAACAGCATGCCAGGACCCATTTTTGACGGCTTGCCGAGCCTCAAAGGAGAGGCCACGGCTCTGTAATTTACAGGGGTAGCTCCCCAGGATCCACTCAACAGGTTTCAAAACGAATTTTGGCTGGGAAACGTTTCCTGGGTGGGCTCGGGCTCCTTAAAATTTACCATGCGGTCTCTAAGAAACATGTAACCGATAGGACGTTCATAGCTAGTGGTCCTAATGGAGCTGCTGTGAGAGGTGCCGAGTCAGAAATAGGTGTGGGTACACCCAGGGGTCTCGACGACACATTTTAACCCCCGGTCGGTGCATGGCGTCTTCACGGGGGGACGGAGAGGGGTGTAAGTGAGGTAAGCCGATACAACACCCGAATCGAGTGTGGGGTATCGGGTGACAGGGGGAGGGCACCCGTCACTGTCTCGTACAGAGCTACAGGGACAGAGCCTCGGACTTGAAATTCACAGTTTACTCATCAAAGGATCTCTACTGCAAACTCTGAAATCGGTAAGCCGATACGACACCCCAGTCGAGTGTAGGGTATCGGGTGACGGGGGGAACCCGTCTCTGTCCCGCACATAGTACGTAATCGAGTCCAAGGGGGTCGGGGAGGGCCCCTATCTCCCAAACAAAAGTTTTAATAGAGACAGGACTTGCATATTCGAATATCCCGCATCACATTACTCCATATATATCACTTTGGGACGATTCCATCACTTTACCCATTTTCGTCCATTTAGGTTGAAAATTGGGGTAAAACTGTTTGGTCGCAGATACGCCCAAGAGGTATCGCATCCGATACTTTCGAGGTCACCCATCACGAATCCGAAGTTATTTGTGACGTGGGATCTTGCATTCGGTAGATATGGACCGAACATACTCGAAGAGGGGCCCAACGTATCTCTACTTTGAAGCCCCGTTTCTCTACCCGTGGACCATGTGCAGGTCCCAATTTTTTTCAGTGTTTGCTCAGGGTGTCCGGCACTTTACACGACTGCAAAATTAGCCAAATCGAAATGACCATCACCTCAGGGTGGAATTAACCAAAAGGGTCCTAGAACAGCAAATATTGGAAAATTCGACACGAAAATTAATCCATGTTAAAAATAGGTGTTTTCTAAAAGTGCTGTAAATCCACGTCGTTTTTTGCTCTCAAAAGGCCTACAGAGAGTCGCACATTTACCTCTTTTTAGTAAAAAAAAAACCGACATATAGGTGACAGGCCCGATATCATATGCCTCAGAGCCAGAGGGAAGAGGCCTCGGACTTGAAATTCACTCTACCAGTACTTAAGGGTGTCTACTACTCCCCATAAAATCAGCAACCCGAAGAATTATCACAGTCGAGGGTGGGGGCATTCAAAGGGGCTAAGCCACTTTGAAATGAGGCACATCGTGTTGAAATGTGGTAACGACATTTAGGAAACATGCCCGGAATCATATGCCCCAGAGCCAGATGGGAGGGGGTCCTTGGACTTGAAATTCACAATGCACCCACCCAAGAGTGTCTACAACTCATTCTGACTGCCGGGAACACAGTGTTGCGAACGACGCTCAATAAATTGAAATTGAATTTTGGGGGCGTAAGTAATGCACGTAAAATGTTCGTAAAATGAATCGATGAGACGTGCGTCGCATCATAAGTTCGTTTACCCGAGGGGCTATGCCGTAACTTCTGAAGGGAAGGCGCTATGGAGATGGGACTTGCATATTTGGATTTGCCGCATCAAAGTACCTCCGACGACGTCATTTTCGGACCGGTACGATGGTTGGTCGGCTTAGACGGGGAACTTCCCCTGGGGTAACGGGAGGGGTAACATACCTCGCTAGTAACCGAGGGTTGTCTCCTGAGTTTTCGGGGTCAAGAAAATCGAATACGACCTCGATTTTTGCATCGCACCCGTCCCGAGTAGATACGGGCAAAAAAAAAACACTTTGCCTATCTTCATCGGCTCATAACGCGCGCATACAGTGTTCGGTCGGGACAAAACTTGCATCATGGGGTGTGCCGGGGGCTGTAGTATTTTTTAAAATGTAATCAGAATTATTTACAAAAAAGGCCATCAGGCTCAATTTGGTCGATGGAATGGTCAATAAAGAAGGGATAGAGGGCGCCCAGGGTCAAGGTCGAAGGTCAACACACATCCAGGTCACATTCGCTACCGACTGGCAACCACCCTGCACACCCAACATTTATTTTGACTCATTTCGGCAAATGACCTTGACCTTTGACCCCGGTCACCCAGGAAACTTTTTAGGCCCAGGTCAACATATGTGCCAAAGGGCAATCCCATTAGACCTCGGGAGGTATTTTTAAAATTTGTATAAGTCAAAAAACATCAAGCTCAATATGTACGTCCAGAAAGATCATTATTGACGTCCCCAAAGTGCATTTCTTCGTCCACTGAGTTCACTTTTTACGTCCCCAAAGTTCAATGATCTGAACCCTAATTTGGACCCGGATCAATTAAGGTACCTGGGATAAAATATTGGACACGGGGTCAATTAGGGGGAATGCATGAATTAAGGTGAAATGCAGGAGGTATAGAATAAAGAATAAATATATTCCAAAAGTTAAGACTTCAAATAGGAATGGGGTGGGGAGGGTAATACAACTATTCCGTGCGAAACCCGACTCTCGTCCATCCTACATTAGCGGAATGTAGCCATCTCTATGCCTGGTTCGCTTTAGTTATTAACTTGTGGGATATTGCTCTCCCGGTGTCCATGCCGAACTCTTCTTTCTGCAAAGGCAGGTGGCATAGAAGGTCGATGGGATGAATAGCTCCTCTCACTCGCGTTCCTGCCTCACATAGTAAGCAACCCGTGGTTAATTCGACAACAGTGGCATCAATATCAGTGATGTAAACTTTACATAGGTGCGCTTTTTAATCTTTCCCCGCATTACCCCACCCCCACCCCAGAAAAAATGTTTGCTCAATGATCGGAAATTTGTTATGAAAAGCCAATCTGTTCTTTACGGAGATGACATTTTGTTTCTGGGTGAATCTAAATATGCCCCGGTACTTGTTGATCACACACTGTAATCGTAGGCGGTCTTGTCATGTCATGTTATCAGAGAGAAAACGTGTTTCCTTCAATAATAATAAAGGAATCGTATCCAGATTGAGGAACAACTGCCAAGTAGTCAACAAATACCATATATTTAGGAAGCAGGATATGATATCCCTCTGATTAATTCAGGAGGTAATATTCCGCAACAATGTGTCATGAGCCGTGTGTTTTGGTTGAGCCTCGTTCAATTGTCTAAATGAGGGCGTGAGGTGATTTGATCACCTCTTGCGAAAAACACGGAAAGGCTTTCTGTAGGTCATGGTGCGAAACACCAGCATCAATTGGCTACAGTATCCTTTGAACACCCCTGGAACCCTAAGATTAATGATACTACCACAGTTGCAACCCGAAATTGGTTGCTTATGTCTCGCCCGTGGGGACCCTTGACCGCCCCTAGGCAATTTCCTCATCTTCCTTTTGGATAATTTAGCAGTGATTGACAAGTGCATGTACCCACTTTTGCAGTAGGAGGGGCTAGCAAGGTGATAGTGCCCCCACCCCCCTCCAACACCAACTCTCGTTGTTAGTAACCTTGGTTCCAATTGTCACTGCAGCATGAGTAAATGAAACATCTTGAACAAAACGTATGCACAAACCAGTAGCCTTGTCCCACATCCTATGGTGTTTTATAACATGATTGGTGATCAAACCTCAAGCTACCTCCCTCCCTCCCACCCCTTCCCTCCCACCAGATACTGTTGTACTTTTGTTCAACATACATGTGCTGTAAATACACCTCCAGGACTTGCTTCCTGGCTCCAGCAGACTTTCCTTCTAATCGGCCGATTTTGTAAAAAGCACCCGATATCCACACCACCGACCCCTCCCCTCTCCAATTTCCACTCTCGTAATTGCAAATTTTGGAAATGACAAGGTTGTAAAGGGAGTAAAGCAAAAAGACAAAAAGACTTCGTCCTCTCTGTGGTACAATTATATTTGACCAAACAATCAACTGTCAAAAAACACAAACATTTGGCTCAAGGTAAAACAAAGAATCACTGACCGAGCTATGATCATATTCCACACATTGTTATCATGCAAGCTGAAAATAATGTCCTTATACTGCAGAAACATTACTGGCCTGACCTAGAAACATACACATATCATTTATCAGTTTGGTCTGTAAGGTAGTACAATACACTAAAAGCATTCTCTAATTTATGCAAATAATTTGATGCATATTCAAAATATATGCTTCATATTAATTAATTCAGCTCATTGTTTTATTACTAAAGTGGGTCTTCCAACATTAGAGTAACTGTGGCATGTTTTTTTTAAGGTTGTATTTTGTTTTAAATTTGACATATTTACAAAGACATTAGCACAACTTGTGGTTTTCCCTAACCGTATCTACACAAACAAGCCCTTATCATGATCTACTATCATTTAATTTAAATTTAAAATATTTATATATTAATTTCAAAATGTCCTCATAGTTCCTTTAACTACTTAAATAGGGATGTTTACGATTTTAGAATTTTATTTTTTTGGCCAGTCACTCAGAGAGAGTAAGTTGAATCAGGAACAATGTGAAACTTAAAAAGATAAATATTTGCCGTTTGAAAAGATCACAAACAATATTATCCGCAAAATAATTTGGTTTCGCACTGTTTATTTATTTACCATGATAGTAAGCCTCCCAATAGCCATTCACATTAAAGCGAGTTTTGATTAGAGTTTTAATCAAAGCCAGCTTTTAATTAACGAGAAATGGAAAAGCATGTTTTTCTCAGTCTCCGTAAGTAATATTTGAGTGAAATGGTTGGACGACGGGGGAAGTCCACGTAAAAATGAAAATCATAAATGTTATGTAGCCTTTTTAGTCGACCACAAAGCCTCCATGATCTAACATGTTTATTTTTTAATGGAAGAAGTGTTCGCACCAGGAAGTTAATTAAAGTCTTATCAAGGTATTACAGCACCCTAAATATCAATACTACTGACAGCCTCTTAATCTTGAATTATACAACAAACAAAATGAATGGTAAACGCTTGACGTAAACATCCCACATTATGACATTGCCATGGTCTGACTTATATTCCAACATGTTTTGTTATAAATATATACAGGGATGTGCTCACACTGGGCGGCTGCACCCAGCAGTTCTGAATGCCGCTCAGGACAAACAGTATTTTAAACTTTTCCGCCCGGCACTTTTTTGATGATAATTTAACAAGTTTTACCATAACCAAAATCTGGGAGAATACATGGCACAGAAAAGCATACTTCATGTGCAAAATTTGTCCAGTGGGGAGGGGGAGCCCCACCCATGAGATCCCTCTCCCAGAGTGTGGATCACACTACCGCACAAACTACCCAGCACTCAAATGTTCCTGAGCACATCCCTGTATATATATATTTTTAAACATATATATTTTATTTTAAATGGTAATAGGTGTGCATTCTGGAGCAACAACTGGCTACCTTTAATAGAAAGTTTAGTGGAAATATGTGATGGGTGTGTATTGACCCATAAAACCTGCTTGTAATTTTATATTCAGGTTTGTATCTTGGTTTTTAGCTTTCACAAGAGTCATTTGTGTAGCTTTAAAGTGGATCAATGGATTATGATTGTCTTATGACATCTCTCCCTGTGACATCTTCAAAGTAAGGTCATCAGAATAAATAAAGTTTATAAATTGATTGCCTCTATTAAACTGGGCCATTTTGGATATTGGCGTTGCTTGTTGTATACATACATGTATCCATGTTGGCTTTTGGGTGAAATTAGCATTAAAATGAAAATAATCACAATAATCACAAAGAAAGCAAAACCGTGCATTATAAAATTCTCTCCCGTCCACCCTACCTCCTCTCTCCACCCCACCGCATAGAAAATAAATATTAAAAAACCGAGCCCTTCTCTGCTAAATTGCCAGATGAAAAAGCACAAAACATTATCCATTTTTCCGCTTAAGTAGCTATGTATAGGTTATTTTCTAACGACAGATTCATATTTACAATTTATTCTCACAAACCCATTTTTTTTTGGTTATAATTTTCCATAAACATTTAATTCAAATCCACGAATGAAAAATAATAAAAATCATCAAAATGCTATTGAGCCATAAAAACGAATCAGCACCGAAACTAAGAGAGAGAGATAGAGAGAGAGAGAAGAAATGAAAAATACAGGAAAAGAAAATTCATTACCGTGAAAGAAAAACTATTACATAATGCTGTTTAAAAGTCATCCATTGCACACAAGATCATATTAATAATTAATTTTAAAAGGAAAAAAAAGGATAAAAGAAGTAGTCACAAATTTATTATTTATAGTTGAATCACAATTTAAGAAAGAATTCCTGTACAAAGACACAAAATTTATCTTATCAAACAGTTGAATGGATTGAAGAACAGGATACAGGAATCAGGATACAGGAATCAGATTGAAGGATTGAAGGATACAGGAATCAGAAGCCATTTCTAAGATTGCAATCTACAGATTGAAAACAAAGATTCAACTCTCCTCTCCCCATTCCCCTCCCCCCCCCCTTTTTTTGTTTTTAACAATAGCACAGCAAGATGTATTTGTCACTGTTGGCTTTCAATGCCCAGAAGTTATGGAAATATACATAAATCAGTCTCAATTTGAAATGATTCTTCTAGGAGAGAGGTTTGAGGGTCTTCTTTTAATAAAGAATTTACTCAAGAAATAAAGAAAAGGACATGTAAGGGACAAGTCACACTTTCCATTAAAATTTATTGATTTGATTGATTTTTAAGATATGGATTTGATCAGATTTGTTGATGACCAAGACCTCCCAATACTGTCAAACTGGTACCAATTGCAATACCAGTTTTTTCCCAATTCTTTGCCTCTGTTCTTTGCCTCTGAAGAAATGGAATCAAATCCTCAAGCTGTGTTATTGTTAAACATTCTGACTAGCCAAGTTAACATTAGCTAAACATGTTTCTTCTAGTAAAAGGATTACACATTTTGACAAACATTTTGCTGGATTTATGTTGCATTGCATGAACCCTAATTGATAGAAGCCAAAAATATGCAAAAATTATTACTCTTTTTGAGTCGTTTCAAAACAAATCTGAAAACCTCCATTCAGATTCAAAGGAAATCTGAACAGATATATGAATTTATGCTTGGTTTTAATCCATGGGTAAACTACTTCTGTGACCCTGATCTAGTACAAAACAGCCTTGGATTCTGTTTCTGAATCTTGGCGGGCGAGGGGCGAGGCGAGGGGTACAATCACCTCCGACTAATTGGCTCAAAACTGTTCCATTTGCAGATCTTAATCAGAGGTGGCACTTTCTCTGTCGTCAAATATTGTTTGGGGATCCGGGAGAGAAAAGGGGAGAAGGCCTGGGATTGACCCAACCGTCCGATACCGTCTATTTATGGTGGATTGTTTGAAATGCGGCTACATTCTTCTCATCTATAGGTAACCTGCAAGTATAGTACTCCCATCTCGTTGCAACGTCGCTCAGGTTCCTGGAATTCCATCAGGTGACAGAGGAAGAGGATAGTAGAGAAAGGGTGGGGGAAGGGTGGGGGAAGGGTGGGGGGTGGTGGGTCGTACAGTAGGAGGAGCTGGATGTAGCCTGGCTGGGTGTGACTTGGGTACAACCTTACTTCTTCTTGGATGACACCATGCTACTGCAGGGGGGAGAAAAATGAGGATAAATATATTATTAGCAGCAAATGAGCGAGAGTTGTATTATAGAACAAACAGACAGACAGACATGGCCAACCTGAGAAATACAAAACTAGGCTCAAGTTTCCTGCATTGGTAAATGTTTTAATATGTTGTGTTTATGCAACATATGTAACAATTTAGGGGAAAAGGAACTTTGCCATGGCACCCCCCCCCCCCCACAAAGACAATCCTTGGACAAATCTTTTTGCCATATAGGTTAAAGGAAGTCATGGTCATGTACTGGTTGCCTTACCAGAGATGGCTTAGATAGGCAAGGACGATGGCTTTACACTTAATTTGAGTTGAAAGGAGCAGAAAGGGTACAAATCAGTACTTCTGAAAATTATTAGCACCATAAAACTTTCTTGTGTTTCTATGGGTAGTCTGTTGGGGAGGAGGGGGGTATGTCAGTTTTGTTTACCTGATTTATACTTTGTGCTTGGTAGTTCATTCTTTTCAAGTCATCGACGATAAGCACTGAAAATTTAATAAGATTAATCAAATTTGCCAAAATATTTTAGAGTATTTTAGAAAACACATTCACCAAAACTTCAAAATAATCC
>KN892681.1:0-11631 GCA_000934455.1 Apostichopus parvimensis
ATAGATATTGAACAGTGGCTATAAATTTGCCTAAATTCACAAGTCTGTGTTTGATCTGGTTCACTGGTACATACCACTTAACAGGTTGCACTGAATTCTTTTGAACAATAGGGAGCATTGTTATCCACATAAAGAATGTCTGGAATTGGTATTGGGAACAGGGGACTGTTCAGTACCTTCCAAAAATAGGGATTTTTTGGCCTGCTTAAAACATTCCAATAAGCCTCCTCTTTTTATGCTCCTGGGTCTAATAGGGGTCCAGTTCTTTTAGATTCCTTATAGATGACATACAAAAGTGAGATGCCAGAGGATTGAATCTTAGTATGCAAGAGTGGTCCCCCATGGATAATAGAGGGACTTGTTACTCAAACTGGTTATTGTCTAGTGTTGGAAACATAACAGCACAACATACCACACCCACAGTAATCTTTTCCCCTGGTTAAAAAATACCAACAATCATGAATACAATCAAAATAAATTTCCATGGTTCACACTGACATAATTTTTGTGTGTACTGCAACTTGTGGAATGGAAATTGTCACAGTGGGACTGTACTGGTGGTAGGTGTGAGATAGGGTTTGGCAAAACAGGAAGAAAGTTAATGTAGTGGGAAATGAATGTTGTGGAAAGAGGGCAAGGGGCACCCTTCATTCCACCCACCATTTCTGGTTAAAATAAAAATGTAAAGTGGGTATATTTTTTTGGCACCTGACCTACAGGACAGCTTTTTGTCTTTGAACAGGAAATTTAGGTATGCTTCAATACCTGTTTACTCTCCAAAGTCCCCATAAGCAATCTAATGGGATGGGTATGAATTGTTTTTCTCTTCCATAGTTCCAAAATCCTTGAACCCAAGTCAAACTTGTGATTCCTGGAGATTGGCCAATTGACTGAACTTTGCCACATATATAGTCTACAGTTACAGCTAGGTCTTACCATACTTGTAGTGTTTTTAGGATTTTTTTGACTGAAACTAAACAGTCAAGGAGGTAGAATGACTTGTAAAACTGTCCAAATTAATATCGTGTGTACATGTGATCTTCTTACAGCTTGTTACCAGGAATACTATGAAAGTGAAGGGTTCTTGATTCTACATTGAATGATACCCTGGGGATTATTTAAGATGATCAGGTGATTAGGTACTCTTGTCAAGAGTTGCTGGTAGAAACAAACTTTGGTCTTGAACCCGTCGTCTCGCTTGGATTGTTTACAATGTTGTGATAAAACTTAGACAGTGGTTTGATGGAAAAGTACATTTTAAGCCTAGCCGAGTATTTATTTCAACTTTCACGGGTAAAACTCATTTAGCGAAACAGAATGTTTGAGGCCCTCAAACATAATTTACGATTAAAGAAATCAGAAATTAGAAGAAATAAAAATTTAAATAACAAGGGTAAAATCAGAATAAAACTCAAAAAGTCACAAAGAACACTGAAATAAGTACGAGTATTATGTAAAGTCCCTTGATTGCAAAGAAGAGGGAGGATGAAAACCAAAAAAGCACCAACGCTTGTAGGTACGTACTGTGAGAATCGAATGTATTTTTATAGTGCGGTAAATAATGCCAGGACTTTAATACACAGAGTCACTCAAGTGATTGCTGGCGATGGTTGTCATGGTTGGTCCTCCTCCATTTTGGATACAAAATTAAAACATGTTATGTCAAAAATTCTACTATAAATTGCTTGCATGCAATTCCTTCAGAAAACAGATGACATGAATGGACCCTTTTACTTTTCACTTTCAGAAATAATTTATGTTATTTTTGAGATTTACCACGAGACAGCAATTAACTAGTGCCCCCAGAATATGCATATATATATTGCTGAGTTAACAAGTTATTTAACTTAGTATAAAGAAAGGTCATTGCTTTCCTACATACACCAGAGAGCACTGCTGGCAATACTGGAGGCTGTAGTACTGTAGTAGTACTACTACTATTACAGCACAACACACAGTACTTGGTATTGTCTGTATATTGTAAGTTTAATACTGCAGTTCTAACTAGGTTGGTATTTCAGTCAAGGTTTGCCATGTTTGTCAAAGCTGTTTAACATCTACACAAGAAAAGGGGAAAAAAAGAAGAAAAAAAGTCAGTTACTGTTACTACTCATATTTTTTTCTTCTTCACCATTATTATTCGCACTGACCTTTTTTTTATCCTCCAATGAATCCTGATCAAGTTTATTTGGCATTATCAAAATCTGACGATTTCTATGGTCAGTGAAGGAGAGTAACTGGGTAACTGGTTAAACTAGTCATCCGTGATTCTAATCAATACTTTTGTTGCTGAACCTTCCATCCATGGAGTCTTCATTTTTTGTTTTTTCCCCCTTCTCAAATCGAGCTGATTAATCAAGCTGCAATGCATGTAATACTCACTGCTGATGCAGCGTGCGTCATGTGATTGGTTCAATCGTCGATTTTGGTTTTTCTCGACTCTCTCTCTCTCTCTTCCTCTCTTCGGCTTTAGTCTCGACCTAGAGCTAGCTAATTAAGCCAAACATATGCAGCAAGTTGTGATGCCCCAAGTTTTTTTTGAATTGCTGCCCATTAGCAAACTGGTCACCTCCGATCTATGTGACTCTATATACTGAATTATTAATATTCTGGTAGTGTACTCGGGAATTGGATTTCTATAAAGTCAGTCATACTGTGTAGGTGTATAGCTTTAGAAAGTACAGATTTGCTCGAAGTTGTACACAGATGGCTAAGTGGCTTACCACTGCTACAATAGAGGCCAATTAAGCTCGAGACTATGGCAGACAATGTTTCGCTCCAACAAGATTCTGTCGTGAAGAATCTGATAGACATAAATTTCTTAACGTGTGACTCAGTTTGAAATATTACAGTCCTGCCTGACAGCATGTACATTGCTCTCTGTGTTCAGTGTAGGGACTTAGTGGTTAGGATGGAGCACTCACTGCCTTATGTTAATTAAATTAAAATGAGTCGTTTGACTCTTGTGAGATAATGATCCTTCAGTACTTTGATGGCTGCAACATTGAGCTGTACCGTAATTTACATTTACATGACTTTTGACAAAATTAATTGGGTAGAGGGTGGGGGGGGGGAGGGGAGGAGTTGGTATACCTCTTTGGTATTTGAATTAAATTATAAAACATTCTAAACCGCAAAGGGAAATTTTTTTTTTTTTTAACAATGACAAAACCTTCAAATTGTCCTTAACTTGCATCAGCTGGGTGATGAGGGTTAAAATAAGGTCTTCATTCTCCAACTCTCTTTGTATATGATGTGTATTACTGACTGGGCTCCATGGCTACCGAACGAGCTTTCACCGTGACATCAGCTTCCGAGTAAAATCTCGCTCAGGATGATGATGTCTGGCAGTGTCTTCCTATCTTCCTGGCCAATTCAAACAAAGAAGCAGGAAGTTGGCAGAAGGATGTTTATTAATTTGATTCTTCTACGCTACCAATATCAAACTGCTGCTCGTAGTTGGCAGAGATTAGAAAGACCGTAGAAGTCTGTAAATTCTACCCCATGTGACATCGTCAACAGAGACTGTGATCCATATTGGCTGCATTAATGATAGCGGTTCCCGTGGTAACAAATTATAACCTGCTGGTTGAATTATAAAACGTTCCACTTCGCGTACTGGCTTCCACTATGTCGTGGAAATGCCATGGATCTCTACACATATATATGGATTTTGTGTCGCTGAATAGTTAGTGCGCAGAGACCATGCGATAAACTGTCATTATTATTGTACTGATGGCATAAATTGTTCTTAAGCTTATTATGCAGCGACGGCAGTGAGGATCCAATAGGCTGCAGTTACAATTGTCATGTGATAAATATTGTGTACACTGTTAGTGTAACCTTGTAAGGCAAGCGTAAAATGAAAAATAAAAATAAAAACAAAACACACAGACACTTGTGATAGAACCGATTATTGAGTACCCTACTGTATCCACTCTGTACAGTGGCAATATCAGTGTGAGAATTTGATATGCAGCCATTACACAGCTATTGTGTATGTATGCATTAATATGCAACAGTGTGCTTACACTATTTAAGTCAGTTTTGTATTAAGCATAGATTTTAAGTGGTAGTTCTAACAATTGTAGTACTGTAAGTTGAATTGTTATAAACACAGGTGTATTGACATAAATTGTTCAAACAGATGTCTTGCAGTTACGTATTATATGATTTTCAAAGCAAGCCTCACTTTTTCCGGTGTAAAGTGCATGACTCATAGATGATATGGGTGTAGTTACAGCTGTAAATGATGATTTGGGTGGAGGCGAAAGAGTGGGAAGGAGGGGGGGGGGAAGGAGGGGATTGAGGAAGGAGGAGGGGGTTGGGGAAAGTCATCTGCCGTTTAAACTGTACCTTTTACAGTGATCAGTTCTGTAGGAGAGCAATAACATCCATATTTTTCTGCTGTGATGTTGTTCCAGGCTGAGAGATAATCCTACTGTCATCAGCTGTAGAGCTGTTCTACTGTCCAGTAACAGTCAAGTTTCAGACAATTGTTTCAGCGTCGAATTGCCAATCTGTCAAGCTTCCTGTTGTAACTGTATCTATTCATGATTTTGTGTGTGTGTGTGTACTTTGTTGAGCTCAAATTATTTCCCCCTTTCTTGGTGTCTTTCCTGCTCGGTGCTGGGTTTATTTCCTCTTCCAGTACCTAGGAAGGTCTTCTCTGGTAGTAGTGTTTCGAGTGCCTCGTTTCTGACAAGTGTTTGACAGACAGATGTTACATACATGTTGCTCAATGGCAAAGTTTTTCGACATATTTGTTGTAATTTACCCAAAATATTAATAGGGCCACTATATCCTCTTAGCTGGGCTTGTAAATTACCTTCTTTCAAAATTGTTGAATCGTACTGCACATGAGAGCGCTACAGATAATCTGACAACCATGTAAACTTTTCAATAACAAAAACTGCCAACAGCTCTCTCTTGCTGGGGCACTGTGGTTATAGAATTATGAGAGAATTCAGTTCAACTCCATTCTCAACCCTTTTTCCATTCTACTTATGCACTCTGTACAAAAAAACCCTTTTAACAGTTTAACCCTTTTAACTGCTTTTAACCCTTTTAACTGCCCTCATACTGATCTACTTCAGGGTCAACAACCACTTCCTCTTCCTTCTAAAACTAGAATCATTCTGAAGGTTTTAACACCCATTATTGCAGAGAAACGTTACATCCACTGTAGTCTTGTGGGTTTGAAAGATTAGGTAATGCAATAATGTATGCAAACACATTTTACTATAATTATTACAGTAAAATATGTTTGCAGGAAATGAAAATAGCTGAATTCGTTTTCTTTTTTGGGCTCTTTATATTGATCACAATTACCATTGCTAGAATAGCATACAATATTCCTTTTACATCACTGTATGTGTTTGAATTAATTTTACAGTACAGGATTGCATGTTCCATGTGTTTACATTTCTTTTCCTGTAAAAGTGAAAGATGGTCATGCTAAGAAAATCATAAGGGGCACGCACCTTGATAGCACTTTATAAACATTGCTCTCTGGATGAGCCCTCCAACCAGTGAAGGTTTACACTAGTCGAGTTAGCGAAGCATACATGTTCGGAAATTTCCAGCGGTGCAAATTTTCTTCGCATTTCTCATCAGAGATTTACGAGACTTTATGCTCAGTAGCCGAACGCCTCGTCATTTACGAGGTGGGAAATTGAATGCCAAGAGAAAAAATTACTCAACAGTTTTACTGCCATTAGGATCCATTAGCATCATTAATCAACTAACGGGGGGGGGGGGGGGGCTCTGCTGAAATAAGGCTCGTTTAGTGCTTTCTGCATTAATAGCCTGCACTTTTACATCCTCCATAACTACATTTGACAGCCTTTGGCTTCTTCATGCTTGGAAAGCCTTGTGTCTTTTAGTTCCAGAATGAATGCCTATGGCTAGATTTTTGCTCTTTGGAGCAATTAGTCATGTTGTTTTTGCCTGTTATGGATGACATAAACCTGTTGGCATTTGAATTTTATTGCCTTTAGTCTCTGGATGCCCCTTTCATTTGACATTTTGTATGCTTTCTGATGCTGTATATATATAACCTGGCCAGAGTGTAACCGGGTCGGGTTCAAGGGTCAGGGGTCAGGGTTAGGTTTAACAAACTTTAACAAAGTTGAAACTTTTGAAAAGTACTCAATGTTGGTCAGCATGTATGCATTGATTTGACTGTGTTCCGGTACTTCAGTTGAGTTTATAGGAATGTTTAATTTACAGCTTATCTAAACATTGCTTGATTGCAAATTACTAACCAATTTTTTTATTCAATCTTGTCGAAAAATGACAGCTGCAATTCGTTTGAGGTTTAGTTTTGATAGCAACTGCAATATTTATGAAGAAGAATTCAATATGCAATCAACTGTCTTATATGGAGAGTTTATTTTCCTGCTTCTGATTTGAACCACTTAGCTGCATATTTGTCCCCCCCCCCACTACTCCCTGAATGAATGGGGGTTGGGGGGAGAGGGGGCACCCTGCCTAAATGCATTTCATACACAGATACACATGTTTTTCGATTTGGTCTTGTTAGGAAGTTAAAGGTCATAGTTAAAAGTTCAGTAAAGTAGTACTTAGAACTGTAAAAGCTTGCTTATCAGAAGGTGGTTATTAAAGGGTAAACAATGTGACCAGATATCAGTCGTAACCGTCTAGCATTTACATGGTAAACATAAAACAAAAATGTTTTACCGTTTGTTTCCTTGTCAAAGAGATATTTTTGGAACTTTGATCAGAAGTTGCATTTATATGTACTATAAAGATTGTGTCTATAGATGAGAACTAGCCACATAATGTTATCATTCATCAATTTTTCAGATTAATCTATACAAGGAAGGATTTAAGCTTCATGGTATGTTGTTTTAGAGAAATTCATTACAGTTTTTCAGATATATTCTGTATAGGATTCAAACTTCAAGATATGACACTTTTAGGAGGAAAAAACGTGACAGATGAAATGATCGACTAAAAACAAACTTTGATACAATAGCGGCTGGTGTTAAACCCTTGCCATGTATCCTTTCAGACGATTGGTGATCAAAACTCACATAATTTGAATAATTTAGCAAGAGAGGTCCGTCTTCCATTTTGCAACGAATTGAACAAATTATTAGCTGCCAGAGGATGGTATAATGCTTTAAGCACTTACACTCTGGTTACCAACAATTTGGCTTAATTGATCACTCTTGTATGCAGAATCACTATCAACATGCATTGCAGTGTTGAGAGAAATTGTGCGATCTCATTACTATGGCAATATAAACTGACAGCTTTCCAAAAATAATGGAAATTATAGCCGTTCAAATGCCACTGCATGTGTGAAGTACATACGGTATGGCTTATATATATATGTCACTGGCTAAACTCTAGTTGTTTTCTCTTTACAAACTTTTGACAAGGGGATAGATGGCACTTAAATACCTGTAAATACTCCAGTATATAACTAATAAAAGTAGTGCGGGTGGGTCCTCTTAAAAACCTGAAGGATCAATCAAAGAGGCCGGCGTTCTTTACCGTCTGAACTTTTGTTAGTATGCGGACAAGTGTCCTGCCTGTTGGAGATGTTCATTTTGTTTTGATCTTCACGCGAGTACGTTTTGAAAAAGCAAAGAACAGTCACTCACGAAATAGGATATGCTTTAACATTCAATTTCAGTAATTATGTGAGCACTAGCACATGTACGTCTCGTTCATTAAGACTTTCCACTCAAGCAATTTTGAAAACCACCCCTGGAGGGATATAACTGGTTTGGATGAGCTAGGAATCACTCTTGAAGAAGTAAAATGCTGGGGCAGGCCACCCTTTTTCAAGTTTTGTGATGAATAAATACGATTAAAAGACACGTTTCCTGTTTGCTTTGACTTTTCTCTTGGCAGTTTTTTTCCTCTCCTTCTTGTGGTAGCAATCTAGAGCTGCTGTGGGGAAGGTGAATGCAAGTTCACCCTATTTTGATTTTAAAAATATAAGTCTTACACAGTATTTGCCTCTGTCAATCTACAGTAGTTATAAATAGTAGCACTCTTGTAAACTATAGGTCATATACCCACAGCAGGAGTTTGACATATATATAACACACAATGAAATCCCAGGCGAAAAATTTGTCATGACTGATGGGTTTTTTTTGTCTCAGAAAATAAAAATATAATCAGACTGGGTAATTGGGTATAGCATCCTTCAGCATCTCTAAACAATTTAATTTCAGTTAGTGAAAAGTGGAAATAAATGTGAAAAATTGTCCTGGATTTAAAAATATTTCCATTTGTTCGGTATAAATGGGGCACATAAAAACGCTTTGACCTACCACAGTCATGATACAAATCACATATGTAGTCTAAATGTATATAGAGGTAGCCTATATATTGGTAAAATGGTAGCCTATATAGGTAGCCTATACATAGCATATGTATGTATATATTGATATATATGTAGAGAGAGAGAGGTTGTTTAGCTGTGGTTATATGGCTACATTGATCACTAAATGCAAGAGTGGAGAGGGCCTTCAAAGAGTTGTTCACCCACCTATCAAATACAAAGGTCAGGTTTTCCAACATTTGAATTACTGGCACTGTGACTCTCCACACATGCACACCACGTACATACACCGTGACTGCGTCCCCAGTGCACCAATATGTAAACAGAGTACAGACGGATCGCTATATTCTGCTCTCTTGGCAGCTTCCTTTTTTCCTTTCAAAAGTCAAACAAAGTATAAAAGTTACTCAAATATCATGAAACCTTGGAAGATATGTACGCATTTGATTGAACAGTAAAAGGTTAATGTCATACGGAATGCGCATGAAACAGAAAAACTGATGTCGTGCAGATCGTGTGGTTCATGCATGCATGAAGAATACGGAAGCTTGAATTGCTAGTTTTTGTCGTGTTTGTGGTGATCGCAGGACGTTTCCAGCTGTTTCGATACGATTCCCTGTGTCTCTCCAGCTAATTCTTGATCCTTGAAATTAACCAGACGTGGAAAAAAAAGATGAATACTTAAAAAGAGAAAGAGAGAGAGAAAAAAATGTAATTTTAAAGCTTGTGCTTGGCTTCCCTCGGTGACAACTGTAAAGAGTTACCTGGAATATTTAAAAAGAAAGTCAACTAGGGTTGTCTGTTTAACATGAGAACATAACCAGCAGGTATCTTCTTGCACATACATGTACGTTTCTGTCACATCTACCACGTTCACAGAGTATCCCATGCCAAGGTTATCGGAGAAAAAGGGGTTTGCAGTTGCTTCACAAGTCCTAAATATTTGCTGGCATAGTATTAGTAAACACCAATTCCATTAACATTGCACACTATAGTGGTAATTAAAACTTTGCTTTCTTCTCACAGAGTGCAAATTTTGTAGTATTCATTGTGTTTTAACTACAATTAAAAAAAAAAACAATTTTTTTGCATGATTGAGTTTCAAAAGTATCAAATATGATATCTAGTTATTATGTGAATATGGCATCAATCAATATATAGAAGCAGTTATTGTCATTTTACTAACAGTTACGGTTAACATATTTGCCATGATAGAATTTGGTTTTAATGTGACAATGAATATATCCATTACTAACTTAGCTAGCAATTAACATAAAGAATCAGCTACTGTGGGGTTACTGCATAGAAGGACAATCGCTAAGGTTTTGTGCAGTGAAACGTGATGTTACCATTCAACTGAAGCAGAAGATAATTGATAATTCCCATTTGTAGGGGATGTTGAACCTTGAGCCTGTTTGGTACTTTGTATTCCTCTAGTGTTATGAAAAAATCCAATTATTTAGTGGAAGTGACGACATCTATGGACATAGCGTCCATAGACGACGTCACGACAGCATATATGTATGCTTTTGTTCTACATGGCAATGACCTTGTAGTATATATACGGTATATTGTGTAAGGTCCTACAGCTACGATAGTATTAGGTTTTACAGCAGTTCCCTGATATAATTTAAAAAGTGTACAAACTCCATTGTACTGTTCATGAATAGTTCTGCCAGTTCATAAAAGACCAAAGTTGGGTGAAACATTATGAGAGAGAAGTCTACAGGGCCTGGGGGACATTTGCTGAGGAATGACTAAGGATATGTGAACTTTCATGTGCCCTCAACATTTTCCGAGCGTGAGTGGAAAGGAAATGCTTTTGTGGTTTTAGGAAGCTGCTTCCTTGCTTGTTTCATAGGCACATAGATGCCCCAATTGTGTGTGACCTCTTGTCAATAAATGATTTAACCACATTGGATTAAAGCAAGGATGAATGAATGATGACACAGTGAAATGAATGCCTGCATTATTGCATAGAGAATTGGGGGAAAAACCAGAAGAAAAACATACAGTAAAGGAAAGAAAACAACTCTCCTCTTCATTGGAAAGTGGCAAAAACGATGCTTTTGTGAATGTCAAGAGGAGACATTTGAGTTGCTATGGAAAAGCGAACAGTCTAGATGCGGAACTATTCTGCTATGTAACACAAACTGTGTATGAGGTTGTTGCCTAATAATAAGCCTAGGTCGTGATTGCAAACGCAGTGTGCGATTGATACTACTGATTACTGTGTCCTTCCAGTTCTACCATTTGACACAGTATCCCAGTGCATTGTTTTGAGTTAACAAATTTTGATTGGAAACTGATAATTAACTACAACCAGCTGAATTAAGTTTGCTTCAAATTATTGATTTGCAGTGTAAAAATTCTACACTGTGGAAACTATCCATAAAAACATTTTCCATCCAAACAGCAAGTTTATTGTGTCAGAGATTATACATGGTTGAAATGCATGTGACCAATTTCTGTTGGCAAATAGGTACATAGATATTTTATTTTACAAAAATTTGACCGGACGAAAAGATCTAAAATATCTGCATACATGCACTGTGACAGACATTATGCCCACTTTCTACGCATCTTTTGCAATATCACACTTGGCAGTTTTATGAACTAAATAATATTCCAATCACGATGTTTCAACCTTGGCTTCATTAGTGCCCTCAAAAAACTGGTCGCTAGGCAACCACTTGTGCTGGCAGCCTGGTAGAGCAATGTTTGCTGGTATTTAGTTGTTAATCAAAATGTCAGTTATATACTTAGTTTTGTAGTATACATGGACTTATTATTTTATATTTAAATTGACTTTTTTTTTACAAAAGTGATATGGTGTAGTGAATTTGATATTTATATTGATATTGTCACTTCATTTTTCTCTCTTTTGATGTCGGGTTAAACACAATTGTGTTACACATATGAATTACAGAAAATATAAAAATGTATAAAATATCAAATTATTTAGGAGAGTTCATAAACTGTGAATGTCATGAAAAAAATGTATCATAGCATGCAGCTGTGTTAAAAACAACACCGACCTTTTGTAAGTTACAGAAGCAAGAAATTGTTTACAATATCTGTACAGTGTTTTGGAACTGTGATGTATATGGCTGTGTGAAGTCTTGATAAATAATTAATTAACTAATTAATTAACTGGTTGATTCTGTGGCCATTATAATCTGCAAATTTTGACATACAGTAGGTACTACCTCAACAGACCTAAATCAATTCTTTTAATAGTGGTCAGTGGTCTATATACCACAGTGATTCTCTGAATAACATCATTGGCCACATTCTACACGGACCTA
>KN892681.1:24616-37319 GCA_000934455.1 Apostichopus parvimensis
GTGCACTAAAGGACATGTGCCATCACATTCAGATTCATGTGGCAGTTTAGAACGTAGACATTAGTGCAGCAAAAGTACATGTGCCATCACATTCAGATTCATGTGGCAGTTAGAACTTAGACATTGGTGAAGCAAAAAGTACAACCTTTTTCTTCCCTCTTCAAGAATCTCTCCCCTGAAGTTTTTTCAGGATAAACCTCACCTGTCAACCTGGAGGTACCTGGGAGCTCGGGGAGTTGATTTTTTGGGGGTGCATTCACCTCATGCCCTTGCGAATGATACCTTGACCAGCATACCCTCTACGCTTATTTGTAAGTCTAATCGTATCCTTCGAGCCTCGGCGGACGGTCAGCTGCTTGTCATTAAGACAGAGGCTCGAGGATTCTCTAGACGAATGTGAATTCAGTCTCTGGCAGTTTGAAGGGCCAAGTGGGGCCCTGAAAGAGGCCTAGTTGATTCTACCAATTCGCTTAGTTTCCCATTGCGTCCGTCTGTGTGTTTGCATTGATCTGGTGATAACATCTTAAGGTCACTCTGGGGGTAAACGAAGTTGTTGTGTTTGTTTGTTTTTTTTTTTCTTCGCCGTGAAATTCAATCCAGGAAAATGTCGTGGGGTTTGATGAGGTGACTTTCTCATCCAGACATGGCCTTTGGACTTGCAGCTCAATTAGAGGTTAATTTGTTTATTGGGTAAACAATGATGCTATCCAGTTGGATTTATATCCCCACCCCCCAAAAAAGAGAAAAACATGTTTCTGCCAACACATGAAATTGGCAATCTTCTCTCAGTTATGTACCATCAAATACTCGTAAATGAAATTAAGTTGTTCGAGAAAGATTTTTAAGTTCAAAATTTTTCTTTCTGGTATACATACCGAGGGCATGATCTTCTTTCACATTTCCATCATGTGGGGAAAGCATGCTTCTAATGATCCAGTAGCAGTAAACGGTCCATTTCAACGGTCTTTTTTTACTAGTCAATTAGGTGTTGTCTTCATTTGGAAGCCCCAGTGAACAATCTCTGTTCTATTGTTAGGTTGTTTTTTCCCCCCTCTCTCAATCTGTATAGATAACCCTAAGCTTCTTGTCCCAGGGCCGCCGAAGTGTTATACAATGGGATGGATTTCTCTTCTGATTCGCTCGACTTCTCCGGCTAGCATTCCCTGCATTCTGATATATGCAGATTGAAGTGTGCTTTGAAAACTGTACACTTTTATGCGGAGTTTTTTTTTGCAGATTGTGCTGCTTAACTTAGCTGTCTGAAGTGCCATTGTAAACAGCTTTTACAAATAGGTCACTCACTGGCAACATACATTGGCTTTAGAATGACAAGGAACTTATTTCATTCATGGTTATCACTCACTGTAAAACCTTGGGGGGGGGGGATCCTTCCAAAGGTATGTTGTTTTGTAGATGGGTGGACTTTTCTTACAAGTTTGCATGATGTATGTGTCTTGTTATATGTGGGTAGGAACCCTTAGGACTTCTACTTTCACTTTTGGTCAGGTTTTTGAGTTATCATCCCTTGGTGATTACTAAAATGTTTTTATCCTGGGTAAGAAAGCCTAGGTTTGTTGTAACCATAGAAACCCAATTTTCTGGGTGATTGGTGTTACAAGGATTTGGCAGTGATTCAGTAAAGTGGTTTGTACTAGCTTGCAAACATTCAAAGTTATAATGTCAGGAACAAGCAATGAGAAAAGCCATCCTCTAAACTTTTGTTTTTGCTTGGAGGAAAAGTTATAATTTCTTTCAAATGCATTGGTTGATATAGACAACAAGACCGTTTGTGATTAGATATTCTTTGGTTCACTTTAAGTCGTCTACAGCAATGTAGTAGTATTGTGTGTAGTACTTGGCAGGTGAAGTACTCGTAGTACCCTGAAGTGCTTTGGGTATTTTGGCCCGTTGACACTTTGTTGGACCAAACAACAAGTCAAGTGTCAAGTTGGTTGGATAGTTCCCCCCCCCCACATGTCTTTGTGCTTGTCGAAGTTTGATTTTGAAATTCTTCTGGGCTTACAGCACTGGCCATTTGCCTTCTGCTAAGAGTTTTGTGCACAGTGTTATGCATATATGTCCACATATATGACACTTTCTTGTCTAACTATGCATGCAAATATCCAGTACCCTTCCCCTCTCGCCCTGTCCATCTCGTCCTGTGCATCTCTTCTCCACCCCCCCCCCCTCCTCCTAAAGAAATGAAATCATACCTATATCTTCTGGAGTTTCTAGCTTATAAATCATTCTGACATTCTATATGATCAATTGTAACTCTGCAGTTTGGTAATATAGTTAAAACTATATAACACGGCTTAATTATTTTGACAATTGAAAAAGGAAAGCAGCTTCAAATTGAAACAGAGAGATATTGAGTATCTGGAACTCATTAACAAAATGTTCTATGGAATACAAGTGTGAGAGTCTAGTGTAAAAGCTTAAACAGGCAAAGGTTGGTCATTAGACTTTCTCATTCCATAAAAAGCTCTAGTACTACAACTGCAGCAGGTTATAGTACGTACTCACTCCACACAAAACCCTCGCAGGATACTGAATCACTCGATCGATACCGAATCTCACGTTGACCTATTGAGACATGCAAGCAGAATAAATAATGGATATAGTCGTATGCTCATTAATGTACAGCTCTTTTTTAAACTTCCTGATTTAAGTATTTCCTATCAATAAGTACTTTTTCTGGCAATTTCTATGTCAGATTTTGAGGAAAAAAATGTTGATGCAGGTTGTTTTAGAGGTCAACACAATACCACTTGGTGTGATTATATAAATACAATTTCTACTTTTATGACCTACGATAAACTTTTTATTTTTAAAATTCTGATCGTATATTCCTGTTCTCCTCATTCTGTGTCTATGTATCTGTCTGTCTGTCTGTCTGTCTGTCTGTCTGTCTGTCTGTTCAAGCGATGTTTGCTCATTATAGCTCTTAGAAGGTTAAACTTATCGTCCAAGTTGTGTTTTTTCTTTCACTTGCTCTAGGAGCCAATTAAGGTTATCATCCGTTGTTAAAATTTTCAATTTTTGAAAAGCGGGGGGGAAAAGAATTGTAATTCCCTGACGTCACCTAGCATCTGAAAACCTTTTCTTTCTCGTTGTTCTTTTTTTTCTCATAATTTTGTTTATAGTTAAAATTTAAACAAAACTAGTGTTGATACTGAAACAAGTGCCATCATTAGGAGGTCATGTTAATAGCTTCAATATTTTAGATTCAGCACTAACAAACCCCCATATCCATTAGAGAAAATTAACATTTAAAAATGGAGGGGGAAAAAAAACATTGAAGGATGTGTGTGGCTCGATGATTTATACTTGATCAAGTCTTCAGCCTTGTTTGTGAAGGAAGAATATAGATAACAAAATCTCCCAAATGGAATAAGGTTTTTTCTCTTAGATCTTTGTGGAAGCTGTTCTATCATAAAAATCAATCGGTGGTCGGTGGTTATGATGTTAAGGGATTGTGTTTTACCTCGTTTCGAGGCCAAAATATATCACTCAAATTTATTCTAACTCCTTCAGATTGTATGAACAGCCATCTTTTTAAACTGAACAAAAACAGACTGCCATCTGGAAATTGATAGCTTGACCATTCCTTTCTATCTCAGGAGTCCTCCCATGTACACCAAACTACTTGACCCTGAAAGTCAACCAGAAATTATTTCTGTGTCTGATGTCAATCCTCTTTAAAGAGGTCTATTGATCACATCTTCCATTTAAAATTTTCAACAACTTGCTATTGAGTGTAAAACATTTTACACAAAAGGTTAGAATTTATGGCATGCATCAAATGTGTGCAACTAAAATGCCCCATGGCAAATACTATACTAAAAGGTAAAAACTCCTGGCATTTGAAAAGGTTAAGCAACTTGTGTATGTATTATGTGATAAAATGTATAAAATCCTATATGCCAAATTTTTGTTGTAAAATTTTGAATTTTGAGTGGGTGATATGTTGCTTTAAAGTCAATCAAGTGGCGTTTGTTTTGGTGACATACAGGAATTTGGGAATAGGTCACAATTACTACATGCGCCCATATGACAGTAATTCAAAACCTCCCTTCCTATCTGCTACTTAGGGATTCCTTATCTTCTGGAAATCCCTGTTGTTTTCAGGAGAAATAATATGTGCCATGTTCAGTAATATGTCATAAGTTAGAAATATGAGAATGGGTTTCAGTCAGTGAGAATATAGTTGGATTCATTTGACAGCTTAGTCGGTGGGGGCTAAATAAGAGACAAAAAGTGAGAACAGACTCAAATGAAAAGACAGGCAAGAGATGGGGTGGGATCGGTCAGGTTGGGGGGGGGGGAGTGGGAAGAAAATAGTTACAGTTAAGGGAATGTAAAGGTTAAAATGTTGATAACCCCATGAGTTATTACAATAGGGGGAAAATCCCTAACTTCCTGGTGTACATTGTTCACATAAACCAACTAGCCCTTTTGTAAATGTTTTGTTAGAGTGGTAGTTGCTATCTAGAGGGAAATTACCCAAGTGGAGTAAAGTATAAGTTTTAATTTTCAGTGAGGTGGGGAAAGTGGCTTGTCACCTATTATACAGTTGTTGTATTTTATTGAGCTTGGACTGGAAAGTAAAACATGATTGACCGTACAAAATTTGACCGTACAAAACTTCTTGGCTAATTACCCCAAGTATAAGGAAGTACAGTTAAGGATGTTTTCCCAAAAAGCGTAATTCGTCATCGAGTTGCTGCACATTAAAACACTAAGCACTTGACTGTTCCCCCCCAGAAGATCTACTGTACAGTTGCATTATAATGTGCATAGTATGGACTGTTTCAGTAAAAAATGTCACAGAAATGTTTGTAGGTACTTGAACATTGCTGTTCCTCCATGTCACTCCTCCTTGATGGTTTAAATCGTGGGTTCTCAAAACATCCTCAAAACAAATTATTCCCATGGATTTATTCCACCCACTCTCTCCTCCCACCATATTGGAATTGGCCCAGGGTAGATAATTCTTTTGATCCAATGTCCTTCATTGCCATACCTTGCTTTTCCAGCTGATCTTTGCACCTGATGCACCACCACTGTGGGTCATTCCTTACTTTCCCTTTCACTTTTTGCACTTATCTGATGGCTTGTATGTATGTATGTGTGTGTGTGTGTCTCCTCTTTCCATCCTCCAAGTTGACATTTTATCACTGAGGGAAATCTATCACAACCTGTGGTAGCTGCATACCTGTTGTGACCTTTGGGGTCACAACCTGTAGTGAGAAAATAAAGAAAATTGAATGATTATTGTGGGAATAGAATAAAAGCCAGAAGGGTGAAAGGTTTACCTGGTATTAGTTAATACTAAAATCCTTGGGAAAATGCAGGAAAATTTTTTGCTTTAATCAGTCATTCTATGTGAAAAGGAGGGTAAAACGTTTGCTATTTTAATTGATCTAGGAGAGATTGATAAAGTTCTAAATAGTTGAGTAGGTTGGGATTGGAAGAACAGTCATTATTGATGGGTAAATTCTGGAAGTTTTCGCCTACCTTATCAGAATCACCTGGTATTTCCTGATGGTTTGGTTGCAAAACAAATGACAGAGGTTCCCTGAGATAAAGCCATGGTCAACCAATGCCCCACCCCCACCCTGGGAATTAATGGATCCAACCTATTTGAGGGGCTATTTAGTGTGCGTCTCCATGGTAATGTCGTAAAATAAATTATTTCAATCAATATACTGTAACAATAAAGTAGTGATTAATTGCCACAGGGCTGTTTGTAAACACAAGATTGTGGTTATGAAAGCCAAAAATTTGTCCAAGTCCCCCTCCCCCATCTCCCCCTCCCCCATATCTCCCACCTCCCCCATCTCCCCTCCCCATATCCCCCATCTCCCCCTCCCCAATCTCTTTTGGGTGGAACCTGCATCCCAATGATGGAGAAAGACCTTCATATTGACTGTTGCAGTAAGTAGTGTTACGACCCAGTTCTAGTAGGAAGTGACAGATTATGTATTCTCAATAATGTAATTGATACAACTGGCTAGTACTGTAAAATAGATAAATTACACTTAATTTGCCTCAGAAATCTGATTCAGCTTTTGAAGCTGCATGATTATTTTTCTGCTATTTCCTCTCCATCTCGGGTCATTTGTTATTTGTTCAAAATCTCAGAACTCCTCTTGACAAAGTGCATGGCATTGAGATGATGGGCCTGTAAGAGAATGAGTAAATTATATTTTGATTGGACATCTCTGAAGCAGCTGATGTAGAAGATGGGGATTGTTTTTACGATGAGAGAGAGAGGAAAGGGGTTAAAATGAAAAATACCCTGCAAAGTGGTTTTTGGAGGTCACTTTCACCGTCTGATGAAATACATTAGCGAAATGGAATCGACTGTCGGAGAGAAAACGGGGGAGATGATGCCCTAAGAAAACAGCAAGGAACGGTGGGCTTTTACTGCTTGTGCATTGACATTGATGCAAAGTTCATGAATTGAGACCACAACTACAAAAACACGGCTGGTTTCTCTGCCCCTTTTCTCTCCACTAAACAGCAGGTCAGCTGCTCCCACTCCTCCCACCCCCTCCCCCTCCTCCCCTTCCTCAGAGAGATGATGATTCAAAACAAAATTCTGACTGTCTGTATAATTTAGAAATGTCATTGACATTTGGGCATTAACCAGTGACTGCTGTGCATGGTAGTTGGCAGTTCAATCTCTCTGGAACCAAACTCAGTTAAGGGTCATAAATATAACAAATTGCTAGATAATTTTTGAATTTATTCTATTTTTGAGGGAGTGTATGGATTTATGTTACTTGCTACGCCTACTCTCAATTACAAAGTTCGAAGGGCATATTTCACTGCTCCCTTCCCCCCCCCCCAGTTGCCTTGATCTTTTATGAATGCAATTTGTTCCCAGTTTGATGTATCCCAGTCTTATGCAGAATATATGCTTTCCAAAAGTTGATACATGTGTTACTATGACGACAAACATTTCCCACCTATTGAGTAAATATTGCACAATATGAATTACATGCCAATGGTTCACGTCCTATTTAAAACTTAATAACCTTATATGAAGCACAGGCTCTTTATTTCTTGCAGTTTCACTGGGACGGCTTTGGTTTCTTTAAAAATTTGTTCCGTTTTTAGTGTACAGTTAAGGTAGTGTAGTAATGGTTGATTCTATTGGACAGTCAATTGTCCAAAACAGTAGAATGCCTCATATTGATCAGTCAAACCTTGGTAACGAGAACTACAGTACGGGAAGGGTTTTATAAACCTGCTCCTTTGATGGTTAATTAATAGCTTAATTAAATTAAGCTATTGGGGGCTGCATGGCTTCCTTCCGAAGGAAGCAGAGTTTTGCTTTCAGTTTTTTTCTGTGTGATGTGCTGCTGCTCTCTTTCAGTCAAGAAGACTTATCTGTAGTCCATTGCTGAATTGATTCCTCATCTAGGGAAGCCAAAATTCTCATATAATTTATGACCATTTCTCTCATTACTTATTTGTCTCTACCTACTGTATGCACTAGCTCACTCTGCAACCAATGCAACATGTTTTATACGGTAAAGTGAATAAGAACACCATATTAACATTCGTACAATCCTCTGAACCAAAGAAGTTATGTGCAAGCCTTCAACCCTCCCCCATACCCCTATTTCCTCTCACGTTCTCCTCCTAAAACGAAGGCACACAAAAGAAAAAAACTGTTACTGTTTTTCTGCATTTATCCTGTGCAGAAATGTTAGAGAAATTTCCTTCATTATTTCTCTTTCACTTCTTTCCTTCGATCCCTTTTGTCTCCCTTCTGTTCCATCTCTTTTCCCTCCGTTTTCTTTTCTTCTTCCCTCTCCCACAAGATAACTGCTGCTATCACTTCCACTGGTGTTCCTCCCTTCGCCTCACCCACTCACCCTCCCCACCCCCCTCACTTCAACCTCTCCTCTCTATCCAACCTGGCCCACCACCCCTTGGGGACCCTCAAACCAAGTATGAGTTAAACCTCTCCTCCCTACCTAGCAAGATAAAGTCATAGTTTGCACCGGGTCTTGAACGTTCGAGCAATACCCGTTGATTGCCAACCGTCCGTTCATCTGAATAGACATGAGACCTTGGATACAAGTCTTAGTCATGTGCCATCACTCTGAATACCATAGCAGCACTAAGTGGGGAAAATGTTTGCCTGTGCAGAAGCGAAAATTGGTTTGACAGGAAAGTTGACGGGATGGAATAATTTTGCCAGAAAACAATTATTCACACTTGAAAGGGCATTATGAGAGAGTATTATGAATAGTGTAAAACTTGTGCAAACATTAGTGGACCAGAAGCTAGGAATATAGCCTAGAGGGCTTGGAGTTTGTTGTACTTGTTGGCGAGATTGTCATCATTAGATGAGAACGAACCTTCCCGTAAAGTCATAACATGTTCTTTTGTTACAGGTAAGAAAGAAAAAAAAATGAAGGAAAAGCAAACATGGAAGGGTGGAGAGTAATTGGTGGGAGGGGTGGGGGGGGGGGAAGAGGTTGGAGTTGTTTCTATTTTTCGTTAGCAAATGTAATGTTTACTGAAAGTGGACCATGAAGTGAACAAAATCACTGAAAAAACAGACATAAATTATTGGGGAAGGGGGACGGGATGGTTTTTTTTACTATACATACTGTATAGCACAGTCTATATGTTGTCAGGAATGTTGGATTTTAACAGAACCATTGCACAGGCTACCTGAGTGATGGTGCACAGTTCAGATGGACAATGATTGCTGAACCATTCATTATTTCTGTATTGACATACAGTAAAGCTATGGGTTTAATACTTAGCTTGTTTCAAACGAGTCTCAGTCAACCTTGGATATAGTTACATCTTTAGCTGGCTTTTGTATTTTTTTTTTCTGTTATTTTTTTGTTAACTTCTGCTCACATTTCACAATTTCAAGTTTGTAACCAATCCAAGTGTGTATATATATATATACACACACACACACATTGTTATTTAAAGATTAGAACACTAGGGACCTCGTTGTCAATTCTGAATCTATCCCCCTAGAGTTGACGTTCTGTTGACTCTGCATACATAATTTGCCTTCATTAAAGTGCTTTCATGCCAGTTGTTTTTTCAGCCCAGGATTTTCTCATGGGATAAAAAATAAGACCTTAACCTTATGCAGCACATCTTTCAAAACATCGCTGGAACATCTTCCTTTCTATTCAAGTTCCACTGTGTCTGTCTGTCTGTTTGTTTACTTGCTTGCTTCATCTTTTCTCCTTTATACCTTGACCTTAAGGGGGGGGGGTGATATTTCTCCCACTCAATTTTTTGCCCTGGGGTGCCAATTATTTGGATGTAATAATTTTGTCAGTCTGACGGGCGATCTTTCCCCGGCACAGCAGAGCTGTCAAAGCAGAAGGGACAATCTTTGTGGCTGGGAAATTGAAAATAATTCAAAATATCCTCTGCGAGTTTCATACGGGCCCGTACATAGGATTTAATGAAGTAGGGAAGTTTGCAGTTTTGAGTAATTTGTAGTTTCATTTGCTCTTTTGAGTGCAGGCTTTCACTTTTCCCGGCCTGTTTCCGTGTGCCGGAATGGATATGGCTTACTTTCTATAATGTATTGTTAACGAGTGTTTAAGCAAGCAGTATTAAAGCAATCCCAGGTATTCATTAACCTTTTAATTGACAACTATTGCCAAACGAAAAGTACCGACGTTTGCATACTATGGCATAGTTTGAAGAACGTCCATGGGTTTTATAGTGAGCTGTAATTACTTACATTTAATATAATTGCTTACATGTAGGATCTGTATGGAAGCAGCTTTATCGGCAAAAGTAAGAGATGAAGAAAAAAAAACGGACAAGAAAAAGCGAACTAAGTGTAAACCGTTTACAAACTATTTAGAAGGTAGAAAAAATTGATCTGTCTTGTAGCAAAACAGTTATAAGGATTAAAACCTGTATCCAGAATAGATTATTAACGTCTACAGAGATGTATGATAGGGAAGTCTGGTACTGCGTACAAGTTGGCCAAAGTCAACCAGTTCAACAGCTTGCCTTCACTCCCCACCCCCTCTCCCACACCCCACCTGCCCATCCCCCCACCTTTGATAAAGTATATTTATAACTAAGGCACTGTGTATAGGCAATAAATAATGCGTTTGCTTTACATCAATTTTAGGTTGAAGTATTTTTTTTTTGTTTTTTTTTGGTGACTTATTGGCTGCCTCTAGTAGCTGGATGTAAAAGATGATGAATACATGCTCATCTCTTGAGAATCTTATATGCCTCTTGTCACCCATTGTCAGTTAAAGGAAAGTGATGAAGCTATATATCCAACTGAGAGACAAGGAGAGAGAAAGAGCTGCATTTGCAATGCAAATTTTGTGGTCTGCTTTATCTTTTGAAATCTGGCAACTGTCTTATTCATCAGTATCATCATTTCTGCTTGAAGGAAAGTTTTTTTTATTGTATCCAGGATGTTTACAAAGACTTGCAGTCTAAGCAATTGAGAGGGTTAATCAAGTGAGATATTAATATCGTGGTATGGAAAACAGACATATAATTGACACCCATAGTGGGGGGGGGGGAGTAGGGAGAGGGGAGATGAGTGAGATTTTGACAACATTGTCAGATCATCCGTTATATTATTTGGAAACTTTCAACTATAGATGGTACGTGTCAAATTTACATACATGTATTATTCATATCAAGTATGTACCCAGCATCTGCATTTGAGAAACACGGTAAAACTATGTATGTTACTTTTTCAGGAAACAGATAGTTAGCTAAATTATGTCAGGTACATGAATTTGGCTAATAATCTCATGCGCAAATATGTATCAATTTTTTTTTGTTAACAAGGTAGTAAATGAACTGATGACCTCACGAATGTTCTTCTCCAATTTAGCAAATATCTTTGCCATATTAACAATAGAGTTTTCAGGTAGGTTTTTTAATATTAATTTTTTTTTTTATACTTAGCATAAATTGAGACTTGCTGAGAATGGTAAAGTTGCTCGGTAATTTTGACGTCCCACAATTAAGCCGACTTTTTGCGGTTTCCGTAGATGTCGCTAAACATAAATTTATATATAAATTTTTTTTTTTTCCTTTTCTGCAGCAATGTCTTGAAATGGAAAGACTTCTTAAAACAGAACCATGTGAAACAAAAATGAAAGAACCCGCTAACCCTTGGAATAAATTTCTCTTGCCGAGGAGGGAACGTTCCATAGACAGAGATTCGGAATCCATGACCGGGTTCTCCGACTCTGAAAGTAACGATTCACGGTTCGACACCATCAGTCTCAGCTCTGGTGCGTCGTGGGACAGCTCAGGGGAACTCTCGCCGTCGCCCTGTGCGTCAATTTCGGATCCGTTCCGAGCGGATTTCAAAACGAAACTGGTCGGTCTGGAGCACAACCTGACACCTCCGTCTTCGCCGGAGATAGCTCCGCCGAATAAAATTTTACCGTTAAGCTTATCCATGGGCCAGATAGTCACAGTTAGCATGATGAACAGTGGACACAGGTTAGACTCGTCTAACGCCCGCATGAGGCAAATGGAGACGGGGGTGAAAGGTCATAACAGCAGTAAAAAATCCGAGGTCGATTCCCAGGACAGTAAGAAAAGAGTACACAGATGCCAATTTTCAGGTTGTCGGAAAGTTTACACGAAGAGTTCGCATCTGAAAGCACACCAAAGAACACACACAGGTGAGTCACACACCCACCACCCCCCCTCTACAATTTCTGTTGTGTCTTTGGTAGGAATTTGTCGCGGTAATTTCTTCTTCTTCTTCTTTTTTTAAGGCAATTTGAGTAGATGTTTGGGTATGTTTTGTGAAAAGAGTTGCAGGTTCTCAGATAGTTTTGGTGTATAAATTTAAATGATTCGTGGATACTGTCATTTATTGATTTGATCTTGACCTTGACCAAGTCTCAACTTCAGCTGGTAGTACAGTAGCAGGAACAGAGAAAATGTCCTAGTTTGTTCTCGAAATGAGTGCGATGAGTAGAAGTGATAATTTTTCTGTCGTAGTTGTTAGCTGTCCTCGATACCTGTGTCAGCAGCACCTCCAGAATAGCTTTCTAGCAATTCTTGTGGCAGTTATCTGATGGTTGAAAAATATGGGGGGATTGGGGATGAGGTGTGGGGGTGGGGAGGAAAGGAATAGGGAAATTTAGACATTTAGAGGGACACATCCTTCTAGCACTCTTAGATATTTGGTTGTTGTTGTTGTTTAGTTTGTTTGTTTACCAAGATTGTAGTCAAGTGGATTTGCTAATAATATATTCTAAATTACACGACATTTCGGTCAGTCAATCAGCCATCTCTACCACAGTGTGATGCAATTTGCTGTTAAGTATTACACATTAAATATGAAAGTATCTTTCTTGATGAAGAGAACAGGGCATTACAGAAGCTATCAAATAGATATTTTCTGCTCTCTGGGCATTATCCACTTCATTGCATCATCATTGCAAACAACTGGGGCAAAATGGAGATATCAGTTGGCACAGCTTCTTGAAAAGACTTGAAGAAAGCCTCAATACATGTCAGGAATAAAAAAATAAAATAAAAAAAAACCAGGAAAAAAAAATTGGACTGTCTGAAGGAAAAGGAAAAGTCTGGCTCGATAGCACTGGAAGTCAGAATGTGTAACATCCTCGAGCAGCTCAGTACAGAGCAATACAGAGCATTTCATTAAGCTTATGGCTGTATCTTTTCATCG
>KN892683.1:0-20458 GCA_000934455.1 Apostichopus parvimensis
TATATAGTGCACAAGGCTAGTATGTAAACTGTCATATTTAGAAGGAAAGGAAGCTCTACTGTCAGTATACTCATTTCAGAAGAAAAGGCAGACTGATAATAAGGGTATAGGGGAAGGGTAGGGGATATAGGGGAAAGGGTAGGGGATATAGGGGAAGGGAATGGGTATAGGGGTAATGGGGTAGGGAAGGGGTTAGGGGAAAGGTATAGAGAAAGGGGTATAGGGTAGGGTATATAGGGAAGGGATGAAGGGGAAGGGGTATAGGGTAGGGGAATAGGGGAAGGGAAGGAGTAAAGGGAAAGGAAGGGGTTATAGGGGCAGGGTTAGAGGAAGGGGGTATAGGGGAGAGGATATGTGGAAGGGGTATAGAGGAAGGGAAGGGTTGGGTGTGGAAAGGAGGGAACAGCTGAAATTTGTTCTTCACATAACACATAAGATGGACAGAGTGTTTCAAAATGAAATACTATACCCACATACTGGATATGAACACAAAATAAAGGGATGGCTTTGACAGCAGGTTTGTAGACACCATTTTGTATTTGAACTGATTAAGTGTTTTTATACATGTACAGTGTAACCTACACCCAGTCAAGAAGCCCAAATACTAACAATAACAGTGTTGTAGCAAAACAATCAGAAAAGAACATGAAACAAAATAGAAATATTCTACAAAGAGATTAAACGTTACAATTCAGAGGCTTCAGATGTTCTTAAAACTGTAGTTTTCAGTAACTTTTAGTTTGATTGCATTTTGTTATATTTACAGGAAATTGAATACCCCTTAATCTAACTAAGACTAGAGAAATACTAATTAATAACCATTTGGGTGTTTCTCATTCATGAGTTATCAACTGTTTAATCCAATACAGAAAATCTTACATATTAAATGCTATGATGTCTTAGTGTTTCATATTTTTTTTTGGCAAACCTAACTTTCTGATTCCTGATTATTTTTTGTTCATATAGTGTATCAAAAATGCCTTATCTTTCAAGGACCATATTTGATTCTGTCAGACTGCAACAGATTCTATGCAAAATGCAGAACTAGAGGCCTGCAGACTTTTAACCGATTCAGATGTTCTTAAAGGTGGCACTAACACAAAGATCATTCTTATGTAATATGATATAAGTCCTAACTACTGAACAGCTTACCTAATAATCTAACAAAAAGTCTTTGTATCACTTGCAAGACATCATAACTTTAGGTCATTACAAGATGAGCTTTCAGGTGTTGTCCAATTAGACATGTAATAGTGCTACTAGGAAGTGAAATCTTTCAGTGTCCCTCTGGTGTGTCCATTCATATTTTCTGATTGAATATGAACATTAATGTTATTGTAGTCAACAACAGGTGGCAGACATCAATCAATGAAAAGTAAACAAATATGGCAGCCCCTATGGCTATGGAATTGCCTTCTAAGACTTACTCAAGTTTTCAATCTTGCATGCAAAGCAAAAAAAAAAAAAAAAAAACCCATCCAAACGCTGAAATTGTCCAAGGGAATCTTGCTTCGCTGTTTGGGGTTGTTTTTCATCAATATCATCTCTATGTCATAGGTTTATTAATGGTAATAATGTATATGTCTCCTAAATACAGACATGCAAAGCTCAATTTGAATCACCAAGACTTACATAGTTTACATATCATATCAATAAGTGTCACATCATTACTTTGCTTTATCAAATCATTTGAATCACATCATATCTTTGCTGCATCAAATCATTTGAATTTAAAATTGTTTTTCACAAAAAACAGCCTGCAGCATACTAAAATACAATATATCACACAGTTGATGCTGACTTAGAGCAAAGGTGAGGGAAAATTTAAACAGAGAACTCCATTATAAACCTTATGCAGAACACACATCCGTATGTTAATGAAAAAGGGAGCAAAGAGATTCCACCCTCCCTTTCCTCATCTTTTAACCCTCCCCCCTCCTCCCCTACTTGATGTTCCAACCAAAAGAGGGAGATGCATCATAAAATGACATACCCAGATTATTTTCGATTTACTTCTCATATATGCATGCTTCTTAGTCATTGGTTAGATGTACTTCTCATTTATGCATGGTTATTAGTCATTGGTCAACAGTGTCACATACTTTAAGGAGAAGTAAACTATTTTCCAAGACAGTAAAACACAACCTGTCAACTTTCTCCTCTAAAAGATTGTAAAGACTGTGAGAATTTTATACCACCAGAACTATTGCTTTACAGAATCAACAATAAGAAAACACAAGAAGCCAAAAATGTACTATTTACATTAAAACAGTGGAGTGCCTTAAGAGCTCCTTTAAAAAACCTTTAGCCGTGGAATGGTAGAGTTGGTCATCGAGCAGCGATGGTTGGGCTAGTCACCAGAGGGTTCTCAGCGTACTGGGTCAGATCCAGGGTCAGCACTTTACTGACAACACACTCTCCTTGCTGTAAATATAAAGATTCAATGCAAACATGACTACAATGGTGAAAGAAATAAAATAGGGAGACAGAAGGGTTGGTTGGTGGGTGGGTGGGGGGCATTCACTCCTGAGATGACTAGAAGAAATACTTAAGTTTTCCAGGTTTCTGTTCATGATTGCTTAACATTAATGAAATGAGTCATTGTATTGATTATTTAACAGCTGCGTACATTTGTACCTTCATGTATTGCCGGATTGATGGTGGCAGGCAGAGGCAGGAAAAAATGAAGTTAACTAAGAAACCTGAAAATTATTTTAATTACTGCTCAACAGTTTAAATTCCAGGATTCAATTGTCTAGATTCAAGAAGGAATGTGCAAACATTCATCTATAGGTAGTGAAGAGTTTGGAATTAACATCTCTTGATTAATCAATTATATACTAAGTCTACAACATCATGTATCAGCATAGCAACAACCACTTCTAGGTGAACATAAAATCAACATTACATACATACATCCATATCTATAGAGATAATGTTTGAAATACAGACTGACTTGACAGAAATGTAATGACATTGTCCACCCAATAACTGAGACGGTGAATGTAATTTCAAAACCAGAGGTCAACATGGGCCTCCTGTTTCTTTTTGAGGCAAGACAGGCCCTAGCCCATTGGCCAAGCAGGAGTTAGTGTTTGGTAGTTAGGTACGGTAGCTAAACAACAACTACATGCACATGAATGTGATACATGTATTGTGAATTATGCTAATCAGTTTCATTGTACAGCTGGACAATGCAGATATAACCGTCTGCTTGCATTAATGTTCAAACATGAAGTAATGTTGAAGAAGTACTAGCACTTGTTACTTATTGCAGACTGCTAGTGGACTACATGACCAATACTGAATAATCAATCCTAAGAACACATTTAGACAAAACTAGTCTTTGATAACCTACCATGATGAGTGTACAGATTTTTTCCACACTAGAAAATGAAAAGTACCTGGTAGTTGTGAAGCAGTAGAGATATGTCTTAGAATACTTTATGCTATAGTATTAGTAGTATTAGTGAAATGAAGAGTGGCCTCACCTCAGGGTAGATTCCAATCAGAGCATCAGCATGGTTATAAAATTCCTCTTTAAGTGAGATGACGATACACTGAAAGTGTCCCTGAGATTGCTCCTGTATGTACTCCGCAACCTTGCCGATGTTGGTGTTATCCAGGGCGGCGTCAATCTCATCCAAAACAAAGAAGGGCGCTGGTCGATAGCTGAGAAATAAAACAAGATTCAGCAAAGACAATAATGGACACAAATCAGAGTAAACTCAAATTTCATCAACTTGGGGATGCCACTCACAGTTGCAAAAGTCAACCATTTCGCCTTTTAAGCAACTTTCTGAATGAGTTTTTATACTGTTTCATTTTGTACTATATTAAAATCCAATAGCAAAGCAGCTCATTAGCTTGGCATGTCAACATGTAATTCTGAGAATGATGAATATTCCTATTCATGTGAGTCATACTAATATGAAAATTAAATGAAACCATTAAGGAGTCAACTAAAATGAATTTTTACAGCAAAATGAAAGAAGAAGGGCTAGGTAGATCAATTACAATCTTATTTCAAGTAAGGCTGGTAAGATTGCTAGTAATTGGCAAGCAGATGCAAAGAGCTCTTGGAAGGAAGATATATCACTCAGTTTTAAACTCATCACTTCGAAGACCACCACCTTTAACCAAAGACAACTGGAACATGCCTTCTTATTATTGTACTGTCCTATGATGTACTATTTTTGTGTAAGTCAATATTAAGCTGAACATACCTATGAATAGCAAAGAGCAGAGCCAGTGCTGCAACTGTTTTTTCTCCACCAGACAGGTTATCCATGGGTCTAAATCTCTTTCCAGGGGCTACACAATTATAATTTATCCCATCTAGGTATGGTTCCTCTGGATTCTCAGGGCCAAGGAATGCCTGGGCACTCTGGTTTCGAGAAAGAGCCTAGAGAAAGGAAAGCATGAGATGTTACGACATTAAACAGCATACCTATACAACAATGAAACAAACAGTGAAATGTTGTAACCGGCAGTGGTCTCCTTTGGCAAACCCTAAGGCTTCCTACAGGGCCTTTCGAACATTTGATACATGTATGCAATTATCTTTGTAGTTTATTGTTGCAGAAAAGAAAAAAAAAATCATAGGAAATGAAAACAACATATTTAGGATGATTGCTCTGCTTGGCCAAACTATCTTGTATAATTATTCTCTACAGCACCAAGAAAGATATCAACATTTAATTTTGTTCCACCAAAGATCAGAACAGTTGGCCATCAGAAGAAGGTCATCTTTCATGTCATTCACTCATACAACTTCCTTGCTAAACTGTTACATCAAGATACAAACTCCACCAACAAGCTCACATCATGCCTCTTGTGTCTGTTATTGGCAGCCTGATGTGTAAATAACCAACCTTTCTGTTTTTCCCCCATTACAATTATTTACTGTAGATCTCATATTGATCCTTAAGGTTAACCTTAGTACAATCCTACATATATATACATATAAGACACAAGCATCCAACATACTCAATACAAGAAATACAAAACACAAGAGATAAAAGTAGAGAACCAACCTTGTAAATATCATCAATTCTGTTGGAGATGTGCTCAAAACAGTTGTTGAACCTTTCAAATCGCTCTTTGCGGATGACTTCAAAGGACTGCTTGGCTCTCTTTGCCTTCTTCCGGGCCGCGTCAAAGTCTACAGCAGTCGACTGGAACCTTTCCTTCACCCCATCAAGCCTAACCAAAGTATAAGAGAGAATCTTGAAGATGTGTATCACTCAGTGGATGATTATGATATTATGCGAATAGAGGTGCTACCGCTATTACAATTGTAAACCGTTACGTATGAAGCCTATCAAATAGTTTGAACACTGTGCTACGAACCCTGTGCTACAAACGCTGTGCTGAATTTGGTATATAGCATACAGTACAAATTAGTACTAAGAGCAGAGCAGCTTAGTACATGACCATACAACTATACAGAGACCTTCATTAAGCTAATAACTAATCTAATTACTTCATTAGCCGTAACGAACTGTTTATCTTTACCTCTATGCTGTATCTCTATGGCTGCATCACTTTCAAGCTAGCTTCTAAACGGTTGGTTGTCAAGACGACTTGCGTTGCAATCAGTGCAATGCACTACTTTTTTTGTCTTGCGCTTGTCTGTGCATCAAATTATCAGTTGCCAGACAAGAGTTCTTTGAATGCAAACCCGAATTGTGTACGAAGTGCAAAAAGTAGTAAATGTTCCGATAGTACGAGAAATTTTGGTCATATAGTAAGCAGTTTTTAGAACAGAATGAAAAATTTTTTTTGGGGGGGGGGGGGGAGATTGACATACTGTCAAGATGTGATTATATGACAATATGAGTTGTGATCCCATTGTTGCATATATATATATAGACAATTAGCCTTTGTTTCAGTACAGAGCAGAAGTGCTGTATTGCATTAATGGATACAAGTAGAATAGACCTAACTTGTGCTGTTAGCCTACAAACAAAAAACAGACAAACTATCGATGTCTAAATAGAACATTGATTAGATACCCAACAGTGTTAATTTTGTTTGTTTCTTTCTGTATTCTCTGAGGTCATAATTCTAATTTGTTAGTTTCTATATATTTTCTTTCAATATCTAATTGAAACCATGTTTACCCTAAACCAGTTTTAACAGCTCCCATAACCTTGCAGCCTCCTATACCTATACCTATACCTAAGTAACACAAAAATAATTAAACCAAAAATAGCAAGGGAGAGTGGGGTTGGAGGTGAGGGGGTAGTATAAAAACTCTACTTACTTCTCCATAGCTTTCATGTTGGGAGCAGCAATTCTCTGTAGAGTTGCCTGCATACTGGATACTTCAGATGACAACTTATCACCAGCTTCTTTGATTTCACCCACTCGATCCAGCTGTTGGCAAAACAAATAAAAACTTAATATTCCTTACATCTACAGAATAAAGATTTCTTATTTGATCTTAATCTCAGTATTAATTCCAAAAAGTTAGCATATTACATAACTTTGTCGTTCAGAATGATTATGTTTATTTAATTTCATCTTCTTTTCTATGCATTATCATATGCAACACAACATTGCTGGTATCTTTACACCGCTAATGTAAATAGTATAACAGAATGTCTCCCTTCTCTTCTACTTCTAATTAATAACTAGTGTCCACCATTGCTGTAACCATTCATGATTCTCAATTTAAACAGTGAACTGTCTCAAAGGAAGTATATGAAGTGAATCTCCATGGCAATGATTATACAGTAAGTGTATCTCCATGGCAATGATTATACAGTAAGCGTATCTCCATGGCAATGATTATACAGTAAGTGTATCTCCATGGCGATGATTATACAGTAAGTGTATCTCCATGGCGATGATTGTACAGTAACTCAAGTCCATGACTCAAATCACTGGTAATGACTCAACTTTAAACTCAGCTGACATTTTACAACTCACAAATAAAAGCACTGATAACGGTAGATCAAACACTCTTTGCTTAAAAAAAAAAAAACAGCTTTCCAAATTGTAAAAAATAAAAGTAAAATATTATCATGACATACTAAGGAAATCTTTAGTAACAGTTAAATTTGTTTTCTTTCTTCAAACATCTTCCTCAGCCTTGATGTTTATTAAACTGATAATATTACAACAAGATAGTATTATTCAATTTATTCTCCATGTTAGAGGCACTTCACTTTCAGATTTAATGAGACAGAGGTAAAAAGATATCTTGCAGGGATCCGGCTGATGACACAAGAGCAATCACCGGTAAAATGCTTAGTTTTCTCACCCCCCGCCCCCCCCAAAAAAAAGGGGGAAAAAAGGGGGAAAAAAGGGGGAAAAAGGGGGAAAAATGGGGAAAGAAAGGAAAGAAAATATTAATGTTTGCCTTCAATGACTTACATCTTTGAGGTCTTGGTTAAGTTTCTTGTAGTTGATGACAATGAGTGATTCTCTAGCATACATGCTCTTAGTGCCCTGACTACTAAGACTCTCTCCAGTATCACCACTCTCCCTCTGACTGGACCCCTGAGGATGAAGAATAAGACACACAGGCCAATAGCAATGAATAAGAATATCTCATAATAGTAATAGACAAGCAGTAATACATTCAAATACTCATTAATACTCATTTTATGACTGCTGTAATAGACAAAGATATCTAATCAATATGAAGAATGCCACACCATGCCTCCCACAACACCCTCCTCTTTCCACCCATTTTAATAACATTTACCTTACCATAAATTCAGCTTCAGTAACATATTCTGGTACAGAATTGATTTATAGCAATTTCAAAGCATTTCAATACCAATACTGTACCTCCTTCACAACAATGCATTCAGCTAATGACAATACTGTGTTAAAGCAGCAGATTGTGTAGAAAGTCTTCCGTAATGCAAAAACACTTCACCAACAATTTAGGTACTCTGATGCAGAAATGTAACAACTGCAAAGACAGGAATCTTGACGAGTTCCATAACTTCGAAAAGGAAACAACAGCGATCCTTGACCTACGACACAGATATACCGAGGTCTGGCTAACTTTGCCTCCAAGACTCACCAATGGACAAACAAATTAATAGCTAATTGCGTGTTGTAAAGGTTGGCAGTTGATACCTTGTGTGAATCTAAATTTTGTTAGTTTATTATTGTTGAATATGTTAATTGTGGTGAATATGTTAATTTTGTTAATTCAATGCAACCAGTGGATTTAATTAGTTACCTCTCCTTCTTCCGAGATATCATCCATGGAGCCTCTCTTCATCGGTACTTTAATGTCATCCATTTTACAAGCCTTCAATAAACTGTGTCTGTCGGCCTTCTTCTGTTCCAGTTTAGTCTCGGTTGCTGTGATATGCTTCTGGATGGCTGTCAAGGTTGGGCAAAAAATATCAATTATTTGGCAAACTGTTCTTTCCAGATATATTTTATTTCCAGATATTTTCCTTCCAGATATATATGAAGTTATAAAATGAAGTTACTCATTATGTCATTAATTTGTCTGCATTGATCAATACTCGATTCAGAAACTCTTATTACATGTGAAATCGTCTGAACTTGTTTTGTGATCGACGCATTAAATTATTTTCAATTCCTCTTCACACCTTTATTATCAAAACGCTGCATCAAGGAATCCTTTTCAAGAAATCCATGACTTTTTCTAAGAGATTAAAGACAAACCTGTGATCTCTTTGTTGCAAGTCATGAGTTGCTTTCGAATCTCCTCCACTTCGGCGTTCTTATCGTCGATCTGAGATTTCTTGGTCGTCTTTGAAAATTTGAGTTTAGTCATAGATTCTGATTCTTCATCAATGAGCTGAGAAAATGATGAACGAAAAGTTTAAGAAATATTAAACTTCTATAATTAGTTTTTACAACTGATATGAAAGGTACCTCATATTAATCATCACCAGTGAATAAAGAGGATTAATATTACAATTCAGACTATACAACAAACATTTCAAGGTATTCTCTTTCATTATCTACTCTAATTAATTATCTTGAATTCTGCTGATTAAATCTATTCTCTGAACTAAATTAAGCCTCCCCAAAGTCTATTGAGATACAGAAAAGGTTGAAAAGATTAAATCAACTACACCCACAACAATATATACACAGCTGTACATTAGTTTCCATACTACAAGATGCCCCAAATTGTATTTTATTGCCCCAAAATAATATTTTTGATGATAGTTTACCTTCATCTGTTTAGCTTCTTCTTTCTTCAGTTTCTCCAACTCCTTTTCATCATTAGACACTTGCTTGGTCCATTTCTTGACATTTGCTGTATACATGAAAAAGATGATGATTATTTTTATGTTAATTACATCAAAGAAGTTCATTTCAAATTGATTTAATTTTATGCCATCCAATTTGTGTTTTCCTTTTGGACCCTGATTATATAATTTATCAATCAACTGTAGTAATCAGGCATGAAGTACCAGATACAAGAAAATAGAATTATACACCGAATATGACCAAATATGACCAAATAAGACCGAACATGACAGGTATTACAACATAAAAGAATGGAAGGCTATAGCATAGACAAGTCAGCTGTTTTTTTATCTGTTTATATGACAACCAGCAAACTTCAAGAGAATCTGGTCACAATTGGAACATGATTATAAAATCCAACCAGCAGTAGTTAAGGTGATCAGTAGTGACTCCAAAGGTCAGCAAGTCTAACACTTACAAAAAGTTTCCTGGACAATTTTCTTGAGGTTCTACCTCTCTAAATATTCATGGATTTTGAGGAGACTTAAAGCAGGTAATTAATGTGTCTCAGTGAGATAACATGCTATGAATTAGTCTATCCTTAAGGAATACCTCGGGACAGTATTGTCCAACCTAAATACTAAACTGTCTTCATCTTTAATTTTTTTCTTAAAAAGAAGCAACAATATGTTTACCATAACTTTCTCACTGAATAATTGATAAATAATTTAGATAAAACAATTATACCTTCTGTATCCCTGGACCTTTCATACTCGAGCTGATTGACGAGTTTCGACCTCTGATTCTCAAACTCCAGCCTCCGTTTGGCTCTCTCTTGCTGAGCTCTTAGCTCCTTCTCTTCGTAGTGACGAATATTCTGGACGTTGATTTGACTGCAGAAATCAGTGAACACTTCATCCTCCACGTTGTTCATCTCTCCTTTCTTCTCTGTGATGAGTTCAGCTCTTTGTGTTATCTGCTCTTCTATGGCACTTATCTTGGGCTGCGGAAAGAATAAAATAACTTGCAATTAATTCAAAATGAATAAGAACATACACTCTTTTATGGTAATTAGTAGGGGGATCTTGCATCACAATGAGTTCCCACTTGTTTTTGCTCAGCTTAAAACATTTCAATGAAAACAATGTATTGAATGACAACAATGATAAGACTAACAATGAGATTCAAATCTCCAAGTTGGTCAATAGTCTGGTATTTTAAGCCATCTCGAGTAAAATGTCTGCACAATTCATGTTTCATACAAAATTAACTGTTTGGATTAAGGGACTTTTACTCCTGTGTTTGTTATTTTTGAGTTAACATCTGACATTTTCACAATTCAAGCACTTAACACTTACTACATTGCCTAAGCATTATTCAGCATATCTACAGTCTCAATCCTGAAGAAAATACACTTCACTGTATAACAATGCTCTTTAACAGAAATACAAATAAAAAAGTAAATAAAGAGGGAACCAAACCAGACAATAACAGAGCAGATGTGGATAAGAACTACTTACATCAAAGGCTTCCAGATCTTGGTTCAACTTTGAGATGATTTTCTGGTTATTGGTGAGGATCTTCTTTTGCTGTAAATAATCGTAAGGGATGAGATTAGCAGTCTAGAATCCATATTACAGATATAACTCTGAACTTATTTATTTCAACTTAAGAAATTCAGGATAATGTACTGCTCGTACATGGTATCCTTTCCACATAGCCGTTACCTCACCGAACCCTTAACTCTTCCAATATCCCATCACATCTTAATCACCATTCATTCCCCTCTGATGATGTACACCTATGATGACCATTTGGAGATGTAGTTTAACTTATCACTTATGCCTCTTCTTTAAAAAGCTCTTTGTAAACATTCTATTTGGAAACAGTAATGGAACAGATTGAGTAACTGTGTTGTCCCTATAACTTGAAGCCTTGTTATGCATTCAATATTGAATGTCTGAACGTTCTCTTTATGGAACTATAGTGTAGTAAATAATCACACAATCATGACAACGTCCAAGTAAGGGTTTGGATAAACAAAAGCAGCATTCAATATGTTTTTGTCTGAATTATTCTTTCACTCAATCCCTGCGAACGGACCAAAATTTGGGTAAAAAATATTTACTACACAATAGTGCCAAAACTGATTGCAGAGTTAGGAATCAGATTATCAGTTCATAATGCGGTTTTAAAGAGTACTCACTGTTTTGTCCCTTCTATGTACTAATGAGTGTTTATTGTAGTATCTCATGGAATACTTAAGTGAATGGTCCCCATGACTCACAGGGTACTTGTTGTTATCCCTACCACTCATGGAGTACTTACTGTGTTGTCCTTATCACTAATGGAGTACTTACTGTGTTGTCCCTCTCACTACGGGGTACTTACTGTGTTGTCCCTATCACTCATGGAGTACTAACTGTATTGTCCCTATCACTCATGGAGTACTTACTGTGTTGTCCCTATCACTCATGGAGTACTTACTGTGTTGTCCCTATCACTCATGGAGTACTTACTGTGTTGTCCCTATCACTCATGGAGTACTTACTGTGTTGTCCCTATCACTACGGAGTACTTACTGTGGAGTACTTACTGTGTTGTCCCTATCACTCATGGAGTACTTACTGTGTTGTCCCTATCACTAATGGAGTACTTACTATGTTGTCCCTATCACTCATGGAGTACTTACTGTGTTGTCCCTATCACTACAGAGTACTTACTGTGTTGTCCCTATCACTCATGGAGTACTTACTGTGTTGTCCCTATCACTCATGGTGTACTTACTGTGTTATCCCTATCACTATGGAGTACTTACTGTGTTGTCCCTATCACTGTGGAGTACTTACTGTGTTGTCCCTATCACTACGGAGTACTTACTGTGTTGTCCCGATCACTCATGGAGTACTTACTGTGTTACTACGGAGTACTTACTGTGTTGTCCCTATCACTCATGGTGTACTTACTGTGTTGTCCCTATCACTATGGAGTACTTACTGTGTTGTCCCTATCACTCATTGAGTACTTCAGCCTTGTTTCCAGACCATTGATCTGGGAGCGGATGTTATTAAGATCAGATTCTTTCCTCTTTTTCTTCTGTTGTTCTTTCAGTTCCTCTGTCAGAGATAACTTCCTTTGTTTCAGGTTATTGAGAGATTTTTCATCCCATCGTCTTGCTTTGGCTTTCAAATCCCTACAAAGAGAAAACAACTCAAATGGTTAGAAAACAACAACCACTGCCTCGTGCAACTGATTTAAACTTATATTCTCTTGACATAGCTTGATAATAATTTGCTTTCACAAAGTCTTTGCACCAATGTCTGTAGCTATGACACTGCAATGTCTGAAACTGCAATGCAACTGTTGATCACCAAAATTACATTACATGGATAAACACTATCTGAATTACCTTACCAAAGCTGGATATGCAAATAACATGAAATGCTTACACAACACTTAGGAAAGAATGTCATAATAATTTTATATTGTAATACAAACATATATCCTAAAATGCAATGATTTGTGAGCAGAGATTTGGTTTTACAGCTAATGTTGTGATCAATATTATCTCTATGAGATGACAACAAGTAAACTTACGAAGCACCACCAGAGATGATCCCAGATTTCTGAAACATTGTTCCGTCCAAAGCGACAGCTTTATGGCGTTCGTGACCACCAAAGGCAATCTTTCTGGCATCTTCAACAGTTTCACAGACGAGAGCATTACCACAGGCATACTGGAGAGCTTTCTTTACCTTTGCAGGTTCATAGCGAATGACGTCAATCACAAGTTTAACTCCACGAGGATCACGGATATCCCTATCAAGAATACATAATATAGACAGATGTAGCAGATGTTTAGCAGTTTTTGTACAGGGAGCAGCAATATTTCTTATTACTCAATCATGAATTTCAAATATTTTGATATCGCTCTCTGCTCAAGCTCATGTAGTTCATTTATACTGATTACTATTTGATACTGATTACATTTGATGTATCTACTCTATTTCTCAGCTCTTGTCATTAATCTATAGGATATTGTTTGTATCACTTCGCTTTTTAATAATATCCAAGCAGAATTAGTCACAGAACCAAGTTGAAATATGAAAGGTGAAAAGATGGAATAAAATGGTCATACCAGGTTATTCTACATCACCCACATTCAGCTTACATAAACTTCAAACCAACTCAAAGGCTGACTTTTGCAACATTTGTGGACATTTCTTCTAACAGCTTGGAACTTCTTTGAAGGTAGTCTGATTGCCAATGTGTTTGTACAACAAGACTAATGTTTAAAGGAAGCTTTGATATTAAATTGCAAAACTGTTTGCCCTGCGACATCTTGCATGACATCCATGCCAATCATACCGAACAAGATGTCTACTGCATAACTCTGCTGGGGCAATCCTCCAATCATGTTAGGCCATGTTCTACACAGGAACTGTTTAAACCTGTCTTGAAGTCCTAATTTTGAAGATGGTTCCAAAATCATGCAACACTGAGTATCACAACTCAGCAACACAGAAGTGTGCCCAATATTAATGACTCTGTGTAAGATATTTGTGGTTTTTTACTGAAAGGTTCAAAACTTAAAGCTATGCTACATTCCCAACAAATGACCATCTTTTACCTTAGTTGTTCATTTGTTGGTTTCACCTCGATGAAATCCAACGGCAAGAAGGTTTCTGGATCAGCCCTCTGCTCTTTCATGTACTGAATGCAATCCCTGGCTGTCTTCTCAGAGTCTACGATGATGGCATCCATGTTCTTACCAAGGACCTTAGTAACAGCTATTTGGTATTTCTTCTGGCTAGGCTCGCAGAGATCAATCAAGCGTCCGTACTGTAATAAGAAAGTGAGATAGGTGACACAACTTACTAGCAAATAGCTAATGCCTTGTCCAGACCTATAGCAAAACATGGCATGAATAAGTTACTGTCAGTCTGTGATTGTCATTGCTTTACTTATGCAGTTCCAGTTTGCTCAAATCTATGAAGTATACATAGTGCAAACTTTAACTTTTCTACTAGAACACTAAAAGAAGACAATTCACTTCTGTTTTGGTAAAAGTAGCATTGATACATTTGACATCTCAAAAATGCAGAAAGAATGATTCACTCATCAGAGATACACACTTGACAGACCAGGCAATTCAACCTTCAGATACTCATATAAACAATTAACCACAGTTGTTCAAAATGACAATGCCACTATCTATTAGTTTCCATTTACTGATGTAACTGGTTTACTGGATTTAAAAGTTTTAGCAATCAACAGATAATTGCATTTTTAATCTCCTCCATCAAATTTAATAATACTATTCAAGTATATAACTAACTTATAAACCAAGTCTAGTAATTTACAGCTAACCTGACATTTGACTTAAATTACAATGTATATACGCAGGGATGTGCCCACACTGGGCGGCCCCGCCCAGCACTTAAAATTACCGCCCAGCACTGTCTTAAAAATCGTGAATCCCGCCCAACACTATTATCATCTAAGATCCCAACATTCGTAACATTATATTCAACATAAATTGGGCCACATGTATCCTTGTTTCCCCCCATTTTTCAAATTCACGTAAACACAGGTGCGGAGATATGGAGTAGGCGTGGCTTTAATCTGCAGCATGCAGTATCACACTACACTAGCTCTGTATACAACTTCAAAAATCGAAAAAGACCCCTCCCCCAGGACGGCGATCAGTATACCCTGCACTCAGTAAATCAAGGGCACATCCCTGTATACGTAATACTTACAACACCAGTGAATAGCCGCTTGAGGTTATCAATCAACTCTCTCTTTTTCTGATATCTTGTATTTTCATGTTTGTCCAGTTTGGCCTCTCCGAGCTGCTCCACGATGGATTCTAATTCGGCGTTGATTTTATGAATCCTCTGGTCTGCTCCGAGCACCTCCTCTTCTAGCTGCTCCTTCAGCTGAATCTGCTCATTAATCGCTTGCTCACTCGTTCTAAATTGATAAAAAATATTCTTATTATTTCTGAGTTTATTATTCAATATTAGGTCACTAGAAAACCTTGTTAAATTTTAATGGCAAATGTCAATGCTTTATTACCTGTCTGTGAATGATAGACAACAAAATAACTTTAAATGATGGTTTCAAAAAAATCTACCTAAAATGTACTTGTTTGAATTAATCTGACCCTGTTTCTGATAACATCAATTGACTCTGATCATATTTATTGACCATTCTACATTCCTCCATGCTACCATTAGGTTATGGTCAAGGATATGGAATGAACACTCTTTGACACATCCTACACTTTCCTTTAAGGTTGTTTAATGCAATAAATGAATGATGGTGTAATGGTGCAAATTTAATCACAAAACTTTACTATAAGTTTAATGGTTTGCTTCAAGAACAGAATGCTTTTAGAAATCAACCCAGCATTACACAATAAGCTTTGAAGAAACAGAGCCAAGGTAGTTTCTACAATGACTTGATGACAATATCTACTTATGAAAGGGGATGGGGTAGGTGGAGGGAAGGGCTAATGGTGGAAATAACACATAATAATGGTTTCATAATTGAACAGATAAAAAAGAAGTTACCAAAATCCAATAAATTGTTGGAACATAGATGTCCAGCAGAAGAAATATATTTTTGCTATTTTATAATTGAGATTTACTATTATAAACCTTAGAAGTGAAAAAAATCAATGTCAAAGAATAACAATCCTTGCCAAAATACTTACTTGATATAGTCACTGAGCTTATCCAGTCTCTTCTTGTTCTCATCCCTGTCAGACAAAATCACAAAAGATAAACAAAATAGTACACTTCAAAAACAAAAACTTTTGTCAATAATGTTATACAAGTACTTTTTACTTTTGATTCAGTCAGGGCTTGCATCGAATGGGTGACAAAGAAATGAACCTTTAAGTTGGGTTGAAGTCAGGATTGATTGATGGCTCTCAAACAAGTTTACTGATACTGACAGTTTTAACTGTATTGCAAACATCAAAGTGGTCCACATATCACTATGAAGGGCAAGTAATAAACATCATTGATATTATATAATGTCTCTCTTTACAGCAGCCATTACAGATCTGCTCCTTAATGGAACAACTTGGAACGTATAAAACAATACATTAAGTGGTAAACTGGTCTCAGTTATTGTGAAGCAAGATTAATGTAATACTTGCAACTGTATCACAAGCTTACAAATTAGTTGTAACTAGTTTCCATGTCATAATTCCGTTTCTTCAGTGTGACCAACCTTTAAGCTATAAACTCTTACATACTTACATCTCATGTTCTTTCTGTTTGATCTTAGCTAGGAGTTCTTGTTTCCGATTCTTCTCACTGTCCATTCTGTCCTGATCAGACTTTTGGTCACGATTCAATTTCTCAAACTCTTGTAGGAGCTGTGCTGCTTTTACACTAGCTTCTTTCTTCAGTCTATGGTACTCCTCAACCTAAATAGAATAAGAAATAATAACAGATGCTCTCTATCGTACTCTTCAACCTAAATAGAATAAGAAAATGGAACTGAAAATGTATGATATACTCCTCAACCTGTAATCCATGGTACTCCGCAACCTGTCACCCATGGTACTCCTAACCTGTTATCCGTGGTACTCCTAACCTGTAATCCATGGTACTCCTAACTTGTAATCCATGGTACTCCTCAACTTTAGTAGATTGATGCATATACAACTGCTTGATCTGCAATATTACACTCATCATAATGTTTACAGCACAATAAGATACTCAATGATTTAAAACAAAATTTGGTAATGCAATCTATGCTACTCTTCAAGCTGATATTAGCTTTTAGCCAAGAGTTGATAATTTTCATACTTTTTTTACATTGACTCTTGATACTTGACTGAAATGTGCTGCATTAGAATCGGACTACTTTACGGTGTTAACTGGTTAACTGACCTGTGACTCCTCAAGCTCCAAATCTCTTCCCTGGCTCTGACTTTCCTCTTCAATTCTCTCTTCAAATTCCACTTTCTTTTTGTCGATGGCTTCCAACTCTCCCTCCAGTTCCTTAATGTCACCTAAGTGACTCTCATGGGTCTTCTTGGCATTCTTTAAAGATTTCCTTGAAAGCATTAAAAGATGACATTACTCTTTAATGCTTTCATTTGGCAATTAAAACAGTTAGAACTTTCAAAGTATGGAATATGACAAAGTGACATTTGTTACAGAAAAACGGAGCTGTGAGCCTAATGAGATTTTACACCAGTCAGTTAGGCCTAAACTGATCTTAAGTAAACAGCTAAAAGAAAATCTCTGCAAAGTTTGATAGAAAGCAATAAATCATTCCAAACTTACTTTCCAGCTTCAAGTTTCTTGTTCATGTGAGAAGTCTTTTCTTTTGCTTTGATGAACAATGGTTTCTTCTTGTTCAGATCAACTTCCTGTAATAATGAGGTGAAGAAACAACATGCAATGTCACTTTGGACAATGGGAGACAAATCTGGAAAAAGGAGCACACGCACACACACACGTTTGTATTACATTCAGACCGAGGACCCCATTGTATTTTCCATTGTTCAAATCCACGTACCCTAACCTTAACAATACCCCATACAATAGAATTCTTCCGAGGACGTGGTGATTCTTTAGAAATCACAACCGAGGACCTGATATTCTTTTGTTCAATTCCTCGGTCAGATAGCAAAACAAACGCACACACACATGCATGATCTTCCTTTGACACACCTTACACACAGAAACACACAAAAGTGTGACATATCTAAATAAGTCAAGGTGAATACTATCCTCATCAACATTTTATTCAATGTATGAACATCTTGACGATAACATACATCTGACTGAAAGTTTGATCAACTAACATGCAATCTCCGAGTGAAAAAAACACCAGACAACTTGTGAGAACCTATTGGTATGTTCTATGAGAACATTTTCAAAGGTAATGTTTTAACTTGAAAATATCTCTGATGACATTTTTGACATTCCAATTCGCCTATTACCACGAAAAAAACTCAGTTTTACAAGTTTGACACCAACAGCTTTCCAAATCTTGATCACAGAAACAAAATGAAGAGACATTTAAGAGCTTGGGTACCTTTTCTCTCATCTCTTTCTCGATACCAGCAAGTTCTCTGGTCAGCTGTCCAAGTTCTTTCTTTTTTCCTTTAATCTCTTCCTCTACGCCCTCTCTCTTGTCCATAGCTCGTTTAAGTTCATCGTTATGTTCTCCGAGCTCCTCAGAGTGTCGGCTGATGTCTTTCTCGTTATAATATAACCTGAATAACTGATATTCCAGTTGCTTTTGAACCTGTCAGACAGAGGAAGATATCACACACTGACTTGAACAATATCAAATGAATAAAGACATAATTGGGAATATTGCAATTTACCTGAATTTATCTTAATTGATGTCTGGGTTCTCTTCAAAATACAACAGAGCCTTCACTGTACTTTCGATAGAAAACGGGACAATTTACAATATTGGATGTAAAGTGACATGTTAACTTTTCATACCCTACTTTTCTGCATACTGGTAGTTTTGATGAAATGTTGTCACAACCATACAGTGCAAAGTGTTTTGTTTGACGTTCTGAATATGTGCAGGTTACCAAATTTGATACTAGATTATACCAATTCAGTGTGAAAATGATTCTTGCCAGGGAATATTTGCAGGTGCTAGGCAGATATGCCACAGTACAACCCAACAGTGTAGCCAATAGCACTATTTGTTTTAGCATTCACCAAAATGTTTCGGTGTAGTGTTTTATGGCACTCAAAGAAACTATAGAGGAATGAACAACCAATTCCCAACATGTTTTGTTTTCCTTTGTATATATAACTTTTTTTCCCCTTCAAAAAACAGGAAGAACTTAAATATGGCATTTATAACATGTTTGAAAGGGGATTACCTAAACTTCACACTCTTACAAGGTCAATTTAACCTTGCCTAATCCAACATGTCTTCTGCTACTGCCATTAATGAAATTTAAAAATTTTGCTACCTGCTGGAAACACTAGTCTTACGAGATGCTAAGGCATTCTCTGTTAATTCATGCCCTGTCACAATCCACTGATATGTTATAATTTATTAAGAATTTGAATTTCACCAAAGGATATCAATTTGCATTTTAGTCTAAACCAGTTAAGATAAGACTTACCAAGTCCTCTTTGAGCTTGCTATATCTCTCTGCCTCTTCTTTCTCCAGCTTAGCTTCTTTCCTCTCGGCAGCAATACCTTTCTTCTTCTGATAGTTAAACTGAGTATCTTCTTCAGCTTTCATCATCTCCTGCTTCCTCTTGTCGTACTCGCCTTTCAATTCACCAGAGTTGCTGATTTCTTCAAATAATACTGTCCTCTCTTTGGGGTTCTTCATCGCTATGGAAACAACGGCTCCCTATATGGCAGAAACAGCATAAATACCACTAGGTTGCACATTGCAAAATATTGTAACACCTTCATAACAACAGCAATGTTGTAATATCAATTAGCATATGCTCCATAATAATGCCTCAGACTATTGGTTTCCTTACACTTTAAGTTATACTAAAATGACATTTCACATTCCACCATATTTATTCATGCAATGTTTTGTAGAAATTGTTTCTTCTCACTAAATGGGCATATTTAGCTGGTAATAACCACTGACCTTTAAATGGCAATAACGAACTGACAGTGAAATTACGTCAATTTTTTTGGTAAATGTTGTGGAACCCAACATAAATGCAATTTAACATCTTTTGCAATCTTGGTATAAGCTGACACTGCCTATGAAATATTTTAAAACAAATTTTAAATTAAAGCAACCATGTAAATGTTGTCAAAGACCCTCGGAAAGTTGCATATATAAACTGTAAACTACTGTATACAGTATATAAAAACTGCATATAAAAACTGCATATAAAAACTGTAAACTACTGTAAACTACTGTACTGTAAACTACTGCAATAATTAGGCCTGTGTTTGCCTGTACTCTAATAGGTTGATATTATTAGGGGAGTGAAGCACACCGCACATATACCAGACATAGCACACCTACAAAGATACCTAATACATTATGACATCCTCTCAGTCAGTTCTCCCTCTGAATGACATCCAATGACAAGACTTATAAAATGTTTACCTGAAAGACAAGGAAGTTCCTGGCTTTGATGAGGATGCCAATCTTTTCGAGAGCCTCCGTGTACTGATGGAGGGAAACCACCTTGTTATCTATTCTGTGCTCAGAGGAAGCCCCAAGAATGCTGTAAGAAAAGAAAATTACTATTACCCCTATTATCTATAA
>KN892684.1:0-27192 GCA_000934455.1 Apostichopus parvimensis
TTAATACTTCAAGTGTGCTAAATTCATGGCTTTGTGAAGTGAACAATGTCAACCAAATATCACAAATTTTGTAACTTTGACATTTAGACAAGAAATTTGAGAAAATCCTGCTAGGAATCGAAAAGTTAGGCCTCTAATTAATTTAATACAGTTACCTGAACAGGCAATTATGCAGTAGATGAGCCATTTTGTAACAATTTCTTCTCTCTCTCCACCTCTCTCCCCACCTTTCCCTCTCTCCCATCAGTCGGGGGGTTCCGATTTGAGTCATAATAATGGGTGGCAGATAAAAGCAGTTGGTGGGCATACACACCCAGGGCCACAAAACTAGGCTACACCACTTGTTCTCTAGTTAATTTTTATTAGTTGAAAGCATATAGATCCACAGTGGTATTACTGGAATTTTTGTGTGACCAGATGCAAAATGAGTTTGGATGATATTATGAAGGAACAATTTTTGTACACAGTGATTTTCACTGAATAATATGGTGGATTGAACATGATTTATATGACCATGCTGTACAGATTCAATAGTCAGTAACGACTCATTTCTACTTCAACTTAAAACATTTTGACCAAAATATTTGTAATTATGTCACAATGAAGCACATTGAAACCTAAAAGATACAAGCTGATGTTATGTAATGATGTGATAGTTTTCCCCAATTCAACCTGCTCAAGTATCAGATATTTGTGTATGTATTTTAGATCCTCCTGCGAGCAGGAACTCACAAAGAAGCCATCATTGGCTTATGTATCAAAGTCGCAAGCTGACCGAAGTCAGTCTCTTAGATTCATATTTAACGTCCATGATTATGAATTGTCAATTGTCAACAACTCTGTAACTGGACGACATACATTAATCTTGGAGTGATTCGAACCAGGGACCTTTAATATGATTGAAAGGCACCGGCGTTAACCACTGAGCTAACACTCCTATTTAATCTAGTTTGGTGACATGTTTCATTTGAGTCCGATGCTTCATAGAACCACGTCCCACATTTGAATATTAAAGTCATATTTATAATGGTTGTTGTACCTTAAGTGACAGACGATCATTAGAAACCAATTCAATTTATTCGTTTCATGCTGAATCGTATGAATCTATATTTAGTCACTTTTTGACAACTTTGAGATTTCAACAATGTATTTCTTTACAGCAATCATTCTTCAATTACTGCTGCTTGTGACAACTGAAACTTGCAAAAGTTTGGTCTGATTCAGAGAACGTCATAAAAGCATTTAGGTCTAAAGCCTCTGGTACTCAAACTAGATCTTTCATACGTCATTTAAACAGGGGTCAGTCACTGGACAATGACCAGGAGAATATCAACAAAGTTAGCCGTAGATATAGGACCACGAACAACATGTAATCTCTCTCTGTTAATTTATATCCTTAAGGTAACACACAATGTAGTTAAGATAGACAGAAGAACAAAGTTATACTTAATAAACAGAATGTAAGTCACCAAGCTTACGAAACTCCATCTGGGAGCCTTTTGATTCTTGGTTATTTTGGTGACTGTTTTGGTAATCACCCTAAAAGGATCCCCAACACATGACACTGATTCATTAGGGAAGGTAAGGAAGTGTCCTAGTTTCTGTATCATGAGAGAATTTGCCGATGGAAAAGAGTGGGAAAGAACCCCATTATAATTCAACATTACTGTCCATCTAGTGTCCAATGATTTGTTGTCATGTAAAACCTGTAGATTACTAGAATCAGGTTGGACTATGTTCATTAACTCTTTTAAATTCCTTTGTTCTCCTCTGGCAACTTCCTAAATTAGTCTGGGGAATTTTCAGTTTGCCCTCAAGCCTCCCCCCTCCCATCCTCTCCCATCCTTTGAAATCATGCACACAATACTGATTTGACAGTACACAATTTAACTTATTAACATACTCCCTCACTCAGTAGATGAATATTCATTTTGCTTTCATACAGTTATGATCACATGGTTAACAGTGTAGATTTAAAGGGACTGGGGTTGAGAGTGGATCAACTTGATTGGTTTTCATGCCCTGCTGGAGTGCTGTCTCTATCTTGCATGAACTTTCTTTAAAGGGTGTGAAGACTCGCGCAAAAAGAAACGTCTAATGCTGGTAATCTGACCTAGTTTCGAATGAGTTGTAACAGAAGTATTAGACACCACCATCGATCCTAGAAAATACACACACACACAGCTTGCTACCGTCGGTATTTAGACACTAGTGTACAGTCAGTACATACAGCTGCGGTCAATACCCACAGCACAGTGTACAAACGGTACAGCGATGGATATCATAGGTCCAGCTAAAGATAACAAGGTATCATGTTTCATTACTGTCTGCATTTTGTAGCGATACGAAAAACCTTCACTTGCAAGCAACGGAAAGTTAACTTTTTCAGATGGCCGCACACGGTTTGGGGCGAGTCTTCAATGCCTTTAAAAGTATCTTGGTAGTATAGCTAGCTGGTATGTGTATGTATTAGACCAGTTTGAAAACAATTGATCTGGGTCATACTTTTAATTATTTCTCACTCCGGTTTCAGACGGACGCATGCATGCATGCATAAAGGCGATCCCATAATTAGGTTACGTGAATGGTAAATTACCTCATTTAACGGAAATTTTTTGAGGGTGGAGTAACTAGTAGAATAAATTAAATGTTGACAGAACTAAGAGAAAATTTTAGATTTTTCTAGTATGGTTTGAGCAATAATTTTGCTATTGTAACGTAATGACTGCATACATTTCTAAGTGAACATTTACTAATTATTTCCAATTAAGCTCAAGGACTAGAAAGAAAAGACATTAAAAGGGTTCCCATTAATTTCATTTGTAGTTATTTTTGACCACAGACAGGGAATGCTTAGCGTTCAAATTACGAGTAGCAATTTGGAAGGCTCTGATCTGTGTCTCTTATATGGTTCCTGTGTACAATCTGACCACAAATGTTTGCACTTTTATAGCTATTTTCATATTTTGCGTAGCATTATTGCTATGCAATACCAGACAAACTATTCCCCGTACTGGAAATTACCACGATTATTTCATTTATATTTTATAGTCTTAATAATGGAAAAGAAAAAAAATTTCAAAAATAATATTTCCTTTCCAAATAATTTGAAAATTAATGGGTTTTTAATTGTACAATGTGCAATTGTCTGTTACCAGGTAGAATAATGGTGTTCCATCGATTATGCAGGTCTATCCACTTTCTGTGATGCAGTCTTAGCATGCACCCACACCATCTAGATACCAAAGCAATTTAAAAAAGTAAGGTTATATGGAGTTGTTGATAAGGTCAATGTTCCCAGGCGGACGTTAGCACCTGGACTCCTTGCAGCTAATGCTCTGTTTTGTAACTTGTATCAATCGGGGGCAAACACGAAGCGTCTGCGTGAACATTGCCGCAGGCCTTTTTTCTAGCAAATTTTTGCAGAATGTGATTTATTTTTGTAATATCTGTAACACTGACTTGTATGTGTGTTCTGATGTCAACGACACAGATATCAATTACCCAGTGGCTTCAGACGTTTCAATTTCTCTAAAGAGCTACGGTACACTTTTCTGATTTTCTTTTTTTAAACTTTCTCAGAAATTCCTCGGTAATCTTTTAAAAAGGAGTCTCATGCATATTCTGCCTTCGTGTTGCTGTTTTTTAATCAGAAAGAATATTGTGCTCTTGGTGTATTGGAAATGGCTATTACTATGTAATTGTGCCATGCCTGGTAATAAGGGTCAAGGGGAAATCAGTCAGCGTGCTATATCATCTTCAGAGTATTAGTTACTTATAATGCAGAACGTCTTAAGAATTTGTCTTCTCAGAATTTAGCAAGTAAAAGATTTCTTGTTGTTTCTTTCTGAAAAAGATGGAAATCAACAAAAGAAATGCACTAAAGCAGAGAGTAACTCGACTAGCAGTAGAGGCTATAGTTTTATAGTGTAGTGATATATTAAGTAAAAGTGGCATAACTAGTAGCTGTGTACACATGTGTATAAAAGATATGTTGTAGTTTTTGTGTATGATTCCAGTATTTATTGATAAATGTACTCTCTTAATATCTCCAAAAACAAAATAATAAGAATACAGTCAAGTTTATAAGGGGGGATGGAAGTGGTTGGGGGAAAGGCAAGGAATCAAATAAAAGAAAGTATTTGCTTGAGGACTTTCAAGCATCATTGTCTGCAAAGAAATTGAGGACCACGAACAGACCAAAATGAGTGTAATGTGCAACAAAGACCCAAATGTATAGTTGGGTAGAAGTTTAGAATTCATTTGAACCCAAGAGAACAATTTCCCCTTGGTGGCATTAATGCAGTATTTTCATAATAAATCGGAACTCTGCAAATTTTTTTTTAAAATTAATTTTGTGCATTGTCCTTTTTAAATTACCGAAATTGAATGCCTGTGTGGAGCAAAACCATCTTTTTATTGCACAACCTGTGCAAGTTTATAGCATTTAGATTTATGAAGCTGTGAGTGCCAATTTTGTCTTATCATCTTATCATCGAGATGTAATTTAGCACCTGTTGCATACGTTCTCTAAAATGTAAAACACCTCGTACTGACGACATTGCAGCCTGCCAAACTTCATTTTGAATATTAATTGAAAGGATTACACTCTCCATGGACATGAGACTAGCAATGACAGAATTCAAAGATTGTTTTGACATTTTTCGCTGTAATTAATCTTCATACGGTGACTGTTTGCGACATAGATGTCTCCAAAAGCTCTTCACATGGGTGACGCGTGACAATTTGCCCGTTTTTTTTAGCTTATGATAATCCAGCAGGTTGAAAAACAAGGCAGTTCATGGGTTCACTGACTGCAAATAATCTGTAAAATGTTTAAGATTCTGTGAATATTATAGTGTGATGGAGTAGCAGACATGAATAGAGCAAAAGCAATATGAGGTTAAGAAATGTTTTACATATTTTCCATATGTAACAATGGAAGCATTCTATATCATAGATTTACTTTGAGACTTCATATGACATCTATGCACTCTTTATTAGTTAAATATATAGGAAGGGTGAATGTGAGGGGAGGGAGAGGGAATGAGTGTTTCGGGGTGGGGGGGGGGAGGAGACGAATAGGAGAGCAGGTACAGAGGATGCAAGAAAGATGCTAGAAAAAAACAAAGAGTCATGCTCCTTCAGGAAAAAATGTTGACAATTTATCGCAATTTGGTAACAAATAAAGTGAATATTTAGTGAATATAGACAAAATATACAAAAACTCCTAAAACATTAATTCCCTCCCCCCCCCATCCCCTCTCCCCTGTCTGATCCAGACTGGCTTGATAAGCAAATAGCTATTGAATTCACCTAGGTGAATTCCCAGCAGAGGAACTAGCATTAACACATCAATCAGACTCCTTTCATCAACTGTTAAAAGGAAATTCATTTTAATTCGATTTTTCCTGTGTGGTCTGTGGAATCCCATTTGCGATAGAAAACTAACAACATTCATAGCTTTCACAGTCATCTAGAGTTTGGCAGCTATAAACTATCAAAGGATAAAAAAGGATAAAAAAATTGGTGTGAATCTCTTTTGGTTTGGTCTGTATTATACTGATTTCTGATCTAAAAGAAAAAATGGGACATAATATTGGTTGGTTCGAGATGACAGGAAGTTCAGCGCTCGATATAAGCGATTCGTCGGAACCGTGGTCAGAGAGAGATTTTGATGATGTGTCAGGTAGGGATTTTCACTTTTTATCAATAGCTGTAAGGCATAATAATACACTTTGGTGGCAGCTCAGTTGGTTTTAGGCAGATTAATATCTCTAGCATGATATTTAGACAGCATAGTAAGTATACTAATACCCATCTTGAGAATCGTATTTTATAGGCGGCAAACAATGCATCCTGGGAAATATAATATCTCGACATGTTCATCATTATTGTATCTTGCCTTAAATCTCATAGCAATCTGTCCCCACAGGCAGCAATGATGTTCAATAGGCTCATCTGATGTTGTGAACAACACGTGGGTGGGTTAAAACTGACTTGTTTTAATAATATTCTCTATTATTTGGATGGGTGGAGGAGTGTAAGAAAAAACTCAGCACAGTGTGTTCTAAGATGGTGAATTTCTTGGTTTAAAAGCAGTACTTATTTTGGAGTTGCTGTGGATAAATTTAAAAGAAGTGTTTGATACTGTAATATCATATATATTGTTCATTACACTCGCTGGTCATGTTTTATTTAATTATATAAAAAAAAGAAAAGTGAGTTTGATTAAAACTGACATGAAAAAGGAAAGTAGGCAAAGGAATGTTGAGAATTGAAGAAAGGTCCCCGGTTCGAGTCACTCCAAGATTAATGTTTGTCGTCCAGCTACAGAGTTGTTGACAATTCATAATCATGGACGTTAAATATGAATGTAAGAGACTGACTTAGGTCAGCTTGCGGCTTTGATAAGCCAATGAGGCTTCTTCGCGAGTTCCTGCTTGCAGGAGGATCTAAAATACATACATACATACACATAAATGGCAAAAACATCTAGAAGGGTACACTAGTTCCATCTCTTGTTATCTAATTTTGAGTAAAAACTGGCTAGGTTTGGTAAAAATTGGTGTTGATGGAATTTGTAGTTTAATGGTATTAAATGAAAATGAATTGTCAGATAAGTGATTCAATGCAACAAACCTACTAAATACAGTAGGAATTATTAGTTGTATGTGACCAATAGAGGTGGTCAAAATCTGAAACCTTAGTTATCACCATCCTTGTAAGAGGAGATATGTATTCACTAGTAACGTAATTTACATAAATTATGCAAGACATGATCATATTTGCATAATCCGATTTGGTTGACATGATGATTGACTGAACGAGCCAGTACTGGTAATGTATACAATTCTAGTCAAGTTCTCTAACTCTAAGAAATAGAGTCTAAAAATACAAGAAAAACTGTTTATTTGATAAAAATGACAATTTATGACTACCATCTTGAGAATTTGAAAACTACACTTTTCATTGTAAATCCTGAATGTTGAAGTTTAAGGAGAAAAAGTCTCATGTGTGTTTTTTCTTGATATTTATGGAGGAATTTAAAATGATCTCTCTATTCCAATAGTATGAAATCACTATTCCAATAGTATGAAATCATACTTGATATCATAATGTTTGATATACATGTAACTGCATTGTTCAGTCATGGCTTATAACATACACATGCTGTGTATGCGATAACAGAATGGCAAACACATATGATGAGATACTTCATCCTCCTTTCAACCTTATCCCTCCCTCTCCCTCCCTCCCTCTCCCTTTGCCCTCCCTCCCCTCTTGCCCTCCCTATCCCTCTCCCATCTCCCAAAGTAGAAAGTTTTCATGTTTGATGGTATACAGATGATTCATAGGTAGTTATAACACCTTTATTTTCAAAGTGAAGCAACACATCCTAATTTTGCTTAAAGGGTTACAACCTAAATCATTCTGTTCCTCCAACAAGGTTTCAATTTTTTATTTCCTTCACAAAAGATAAGCATCCTTGAAATATGTGTCATAGTTTCCTGTAAGCTGTGCCTGGTAAACAAAGTTGACCTGATGAATTTCCATCCAATCATAATTACTGTATGGATGAGATGAGAGAATTTCCTAATTAAACAGCCAGCAACAGCCTGTGAAAGATTTAATCACTTAGTAAAGGAACTTTTTAAAGTTTTCATATACATACATACATACACAAACACATATACACATAAATATATTAACAACTGAATAATAACTCTGAAATTATAAACAAAGGTTTAATAATATTAAGAGTAAAATAAATTTAAAAATTCTGACTTTTCAGGTTACCTACTTGTTATTGCACTAAAATGAACATAGATCTGTGTTTTAATAAGGTGTATATATCACACCAGATACACAGAATAATGACTCCAGTTTTTTATGACCCCAAAGAAGAAAATTTCTTTTGAAAAATATTGAGGAGACAATTGAGGGGATTGAACTTCATTTAAATCCAATAATTAATGTTTTGTGATGGTTATATGTCATAATAATTAAAAGTTGATTGAAACATAAATTTTCTGTATGACAGATAATGGATACAATTGAAAGTATATGTGATTCTAGTTTTCTTAAATTCATTTCTATCGACATACAGTTGTCCTATCCTTAGAGTGGCTTTCAGGCAGTGGCGGAGCGTCCATACAGTCAGGGGGTGCGGATGCCCCCCCTGACGGACTCAAATGGACTGCTGGCACCCTTTTCACCTCTTTACCACTTTTTACTTATTCGCGATTATTGCCTTTTTTATTGCGCTCTCATGTACCTATTGACATTTGTCACATTTTGTTGGTATAATTTGGCGATTACACCTATTTATTCTTCGTTTATCTGCAAATTAGCCAGGCCCGGAAAGGGTCATTTCCGGCGATCTAGGGAGTATCTTTGTTCAAAAATATCTGTACGCTACGCGCCAACCTGTGGTGGCGCTCCGCTTAGATAGTGTCGAAAGCGCTCCTACAGACCATTCTCGCCCCTCCTGACCGATACCCCTAGCTCCGCCACTGCTTTCAGGGGCCTTTTGCCCGGAGCACTTGGCTTTCAGAGGCCTTTTGCCCTGAAATTTGGCTTTTCAGGGGCCTTTATTATTTTAATATGTTGCATTATTATTTTAATATTTGAACTTTGGTGCTGTTTCTTTAATTAGCAAATATCTTCAGTTGACCAGCTCTTTTATGTACAGCATCCATCATTTGTCACAACTGATTTTGTTTTACATTCATTTCTTACTTCTGTTACTAAGTACATTTGTTCTGAATTCAATGTTTAACTAAAGAAAATGAATTTTAATTGATTTGATGAATGTATGAATTATTTCAGTAGGGCCACATGCGTGTGAATCCAGAATCAGCTGACATGATATTAAATCAGCTGGGTTAAGAGTTGCATTCAGAGTGTCAGTTTCTATTAAAATACTGGCTCCCTGAGTCAAAGGTCAGGTTAATCAAACAGTAATGAGCAAATATTAATTCTGATAGATACATCATCCTCGTGCAAACTTAATTACTTTCAATACCTCACTAATAAGGAATAAAATAACATTCTCTGTATTCATTTGTAAGTGTACAAGCAGCTATGGTAATTAAAAAGTAAAACCATGTTAAAATACAGTTAATTACTCTCATTACCTCACTAAAATGAAGTAAAATGACATTCTCTGTCTTCATTTGTAAGTGTACAAGCAGCTATGGTAATTAAAAAGAAAAACAATATGAAAAATAAAGTTAAGTTAAAAATTATAGAAACGGTTGTACATTAGTAGACCAACATTTTGCTCTCTTCCTATAAATATTAAGCCCAGGGGGGGGGGGGGTGGCAGGGAGAGTATAAATTTAGGAATACCTATTAATTTGATTCACTTGCTTCTGACACGTTTTGATACTTCCTATATTTTTTTTCACATGACCAAATTTTCTCTGTAAGTTTCAAATTTCTACAACTATACATAATATGAGAGAGTAAGTTAGTTTCCACAGTTTGTAGTGCAGTTTTCAAGGGTATGGATTTTACTGCTCAATATACAGTACTGGAAATAGTATGCTTCTGTGGACACATGAAAACCGCAATGCAATTTTTGCATTTGTGTAGCATGCAGTTTGGCAGATTTGTGATGCAACGCCAAATTTTATTTTTGTGATGCAACACCGAATAAATTATTCTCTGCACATTACTCCTCTCCTTTTATAGAGGCAGAATACTGCAGTGGGTTCTCTGACGAAGATGGAGTATACCAAGCCGGGTTCCACTGCCCTCTCCTGACAGACTCGACCGAAAATCTCTACTGCTGTGGGACAGAGGTCGACAAATTCTGCTGCGACACTAATAGCAATTCCTTTTTCAACGGCTTAGAGTGAGTTAAACCCATTCCGCTGTTTATAACAATTTAAATGAATTAATTAAAACTACAGTTGATTTTCATGAAAGTTTGTGGTGAAACACTTTAGTGGTTTATCTAGGGACTCATGTAAGTTGGAGCCAGAGGGCCAGATTGAGAGTTATGGATTATAGGGACTATGAGGGCAATGCAAAGAGAACATACTGTATGCTTATTGGTACCGTTCAATTAAAATTCAGAGACTGTTTTGATCAGCCTGTGTATCTATAAGAACATTGTATGTATTGTTATGTATGTATTTTAGATCCTCCTGCAAGCAGGAACTCACGAAGAAGCCATCATTGGCTTATCAAAGCCACAAGCTGACCGAAGTCAGTCTCTTACATTCATATTTAACGTCCATGATTATGAATTGTCAATTGTCAACAACTCTGCAACTGGACGACCTACATTAATCTTGGAGTGACTCGAACTGGGGACCTTATGATTGAAAGGCACCGGCGTTAACCACTGAGCTCACACTCCTTTGTGAATGCAAAGCTTTAATGCTTTAACAAGGCAGGGTTAATATGCAAATTTATTCTCAAAAACAATAAAAGAGAACCCCAATTAAAGTGTTTTGTATCTAGGTTAGGACCGTTGGTGTGGTTTAGCATGGGGAGCAAACTTTGGATGGCTACATGTATCTATAATTCCTTCAATTTAAATTCCATCCAAGTAAAATTAAAGGGACTTAACAAGCTACTTGGAGCTTCTTGTTAACACACATATTCACATAAAATAAGCACATCCAGCAATCTATCTCATTTTTTCCTCAAAAGAGGAGTTTTATAGGCTTTGATAATCAAGTGATGGAAATTGACCATCTCAATTGCATAATTTATCACAGAACAGGAGGAAATAATCTAGACTTCAGATTTTTTGCAACGATTTGGAGGTTTATGAGGTCTGTTTGTCATAAAATACTGGAAATACTAAGAGATTCAATTCATTGTGTAATTGAACTCATTGCATTTGTGTTGCATCTTGCCCATTTTATACTTCATAATAAACTATTTATAAGGGTCATTTTAGTATCTTGCACCCTGCAGAGAAATACAAAAGTAAATATGATCGATATCTCATTTATTTGAAAATTGTTCAAGTGAAAGGACATGCAAAATCTTCTTTAACTTTTCTTTCATCATCGTTACCTTGACGATAAATTTTCCTTTCTGTTATTGAAGCAGAAATAATATTAGAGCCACCCTTTTAAGAGTATCATGATGACATCACAGAGATAGAGAGAGAAAAAAACCGATCAGATGAGAAGAAGAAATGTATAATATTATTAATGACTTGCAATCATCTAGTAGGCCTTACTTTAATACTAATCGTTAGCACCATAACTACATATATGCAGGTATGTAGTGGCTCAGGAGTAGAGCTTTTCATCGTACAATGTAAACTGTTTCAAGGCCAAGATATGTGTGTGCTGTCGTCAGGCACCCGATTCATCTAGTATCATACAATACTATTAATTCATAATAATATAATATAAAACAGCCACAGTAATATTGTTGCATGTAATATTACATGGTACAATGATATATTATGATTAATATGATATTGGTAATTTTTTTTAATATAACAGTACAATGCTATTGTATACTAGCATGTGAATTGGCTGCATCAGGATTCCAGTTGTGTGACTTTCTGTGTACTGTGCAGTGCTAATATATAATAATTTAATAATTTAGCAGGGTAGTGCTAAATTTAAATATTGTGAAAAATTGTAATACATTTACTGGTAGCTAGATAGTTATGTTTATTACAGACAGGGATACTATGTCAGAAAGCCCTCTCTCTCTGAACTATTTGTCAACAATCCAACATATTATATGTAACCAGTCAGTATGTATCAATGATACATTGTGAGCTATACATTTCACATCTACTACAGCTCGCCGATTTTCAAACTTGAAAATCGATGTTGTTACCTTCACGTATCACGTCTAGCAGACTTGATTTCATATATATGTTAGCACAGTACCACAGGATGTAATGCCACCATCTACTGAATGCCTAATTTGCGATTTCAACATTTTTTAAGAGAATAAGTTCTCATTTTGATTGGGCGTTATAATCATGCACAAAATTCATGAAACCTTTTTTTATAATGGTTGATGTGAGATGCGTCTGGCGTGCAACAATTGAAGATTCCACCTATAGAAAGGTCATCAGATTAAGTCTGCCATCGGCAAATGTGCTAGAAAGTGCTAGAAGGTCCAGTGATGGTCACTCATGTATGCAAAGTCCATTAAATATTTATAGCTATACCCTCATAGCAATCTTTTTCATCACTTTGAGGAATTATTTGTCACTATTGTAGCTTATAATTTAATAAATTTCTACAATGTTTGGGAGTTATCTCATGGGTTAGAAACAAAAGAGACTTGTTAAGAAGGCTTTAGATAATTAAAGTAAAATTTGGGGCTCATGATACTGGTGATGTTTTGAGTGTGAAGATGATCGGTACAATGTCTTCAAATTTGGTCATGCTAAAATTGCTGTTAACTCTCAAAAAATATTTTTCTTGGAGAATCTAACACAACAAATTTATTTCCCCAAACATTAAAGTGTGAAGACTCACTCAAAAAGAAACGTCTAATGCCGGTAATCTGACCTAGTTTCGAATGAGGTGTAACAGAAGTGTTAGACACCACCATCGATCCCAAAAAATACACACTCACAGCTTGCTACCATCGGTAATTAGACACTAGTGTACAGTCAGTACATACAGCTGCGGTCAATACCCACAGCACAGTGTACAAACAATACAGCGATGGACATCTCAGGTCCAGCTAAAGATAACAAGGTATCACGTTTCATTACTGTACTGTCTGCATTTTGTAGCGACACGAACAAAACGTCACTTGCAACGCGGTTTGGGGCGAGTCTTCAATGCCTTTAAGAAGTATATATGACCAGTAAAGTAGTACAGTATTTTGCATTTGATCAGCAAATTGACTAAACCTGGGAACTGGTTACTGACCTTTAGGACAGATGTTAAACTGGTAAAGTCTGAGATGGGACAATCACAACATGTGATATATTCTGCTTTTAGGTACAACTGAGAAAGAATAAAGATGACCATTAAAGCAGACACAAGCACCAACCACTATCTTAGCCTATAATATGACAGCGATCTAACTTGTGAAGAAAAACTCCCTGAAACAGCTAAGAAAATCTTGCTTCGTTTGTGAGATATACCTGGACAAATGTTTTTATGAGGGAGGGGGGGGGGGGGTGGAAGGAGCTGATGGGTTCTCTGCTTTTTTTCTTCATAGTTTCAAGAAAGAATGCTTAATTTATAAACAGTGAACATCACTAAAACTAGTAGCATCATTAGGTCATATATTGTAAAGAGCTTAAATATTTTAGATTCAACATTTGAAAAATCTCCATGAAAGAAATAAACATTGTAATAAATACAGGAAAGCATAAAAAAAAAATTAAGCTAATGTGACTGGATGGTGTCATATTTAGACTTGATCAAGCCTTGATGCCTGTGTGTAGGAATGTTTATGTATGTATGTATTTTAGATCCTCCTGCAAGCAGGAACTCGCAAGAAGCCATATCATTGGCTAATCAAAGCCGCAAGCTGACCGAAGTCAGTCTCTTAGATTCATATTTAACGTCCATGATTACGAATTGTCAATTGTCAACAACTCTGTAACTGGACGACATACATTAATCTTGGAGTGACCCGAACTTGGGACCTTATGATTGAAAGGCACCGGCGTTAACCACTCAGCTAACATTCCTATGGAACATGAATGGAACATGAATCCTTGAAATCTCCTTAATTCCTTCAGATTTTCGTTAGCTGTTCATGGTGGAAGTTGTTCATGACATTTATCTCTATCACAGCTGAGATTCATAATGATGGTTGGGTTTGTGTCTCCTTTTAAATAATAAAAAATATTGAGCGCTCCCCGCAGGCATTAATATTATCTCGTCAAACTAACTAACTTGTTCTATAAATACCGAGTTAATATCCTACCGGACAACTTTCGACCTCTGCTATACAAGTATGCATCCCTGAGTTGTAGCTCGTAGGTTTGTAATTAAAGTACATAAGGTGAAACTTTCAATCATCGGATAATATTAAATGCAGTTACATATTACATGAGATGTATATACCCAAGGCCTCTGCTAAAACAGACATATTTAAGGACTAGGCAATTATTTGATGACATCTAATCCAGTTGACCTACTTTGAAGAGATGCAATAGATGTAATTGAGTAACTTCTTGTAATGTTCTCTCCTATTATTTGCAATTGGTCTGAGCAAGGAAATAATGAAGTTGAAGGTCTGTCACTTTCAATTAAAGTGAAGATGAATGATCATGTGACCAGATTGAAGCAATAAAAGTTAATTAACCATTTACATGGGGGGGGGGGGGGAGGTAAGAGGAGGGTCATACAAACCAAGTTTGACTTAGCTTGGAGTCCTTGAGGTTGCAAACGTGGAGTAACATAATATCATACAGTACTTTCATTGGCTTGTGATGTCATACATGTTTCCTCTCAAAAAAGATTGCGAAGAAAAGGTGAAATGAGTTGTTAGAATTATGGGTCAATTAGAAAACATTTTTGTCAGAGTTTCCATACACATCATTATGTAATTAAATGCAAGGGTTTGCGATCAAGGATATTGAATGTGTGTGTGAGGGGGTTTGGGCGAGGTTAGGGATGGGAAAGGGCAAGAGGAGGGGAATTTGATGTGAGATGTAGGAAGGAAAGGTTTGAATAGGATAGTTTAGAGGCATCATACATACAGCTCTGGTAGTTCTGTAGTGTAGACCTGTTCTTAAAAATATTTGTGTCCGTACAACTGAATAAACTCCTTTTTTTGCAGGGCCTAGCCTTACAGTATATATAGTTGAATCTATAGGCTACCTGCAGGGAAATTTTGAAAACTGTACGTTTATACCAGGGAATAATTAAGTGTTTACATATTCCAAAGCAGATTTGATGGTTATGAAACATACAAATATTATAACTGATATGGTTCTGGTCACATAAATTTATATTAAACTAATCTGCATTTGGGTATTGAACAATTTGCCCACTTTGCATAGAATTTTACAATGCGATACCGGATAAATTATATTTTTGTTGCTACTTAGGATGAAAACTTGCCTAAATGAAAGAAAAGAACTGATTTGTATGAAATTTAGATTGATTCCGTCTATTACATCGATATTCTTGTACACAGTATATATGTACACAGGCAGTAAATTGTGCCTTGTATCCTAGCTGGGTAATATTCATCTGATCTTTAGGGTTAGGATTGTTTACTGTTAATGGATGCTTTTCTAAATCAAACCTCTATTTTGGTACATCGAACCCCAATGTTTTGCACTGTCCCAGATTCTATCATCAGGGGATTAAATTGTGAACACTGATCAAGTAATTGCCCTTTTGAGGGGGGGGGGGGGAAATAAACTGCAATTCTAAGAAAAAAGCATTAAAGATATTGTCATATAACCCTTTACGATGCCCGCTCTCTTGAGATTTTCACTCTGACAAATTGAACAGTACTTGAATTTAAGTGGTGCATAACTTCAAGTCTACTTCTAAGAGAGGAGCAGTTTGGGGGTAGGAGGAAGGAGGGGGGGGGGACAGCCATACTCTGACATTTTAAAAGAACAAAAAGTTGCCTTTTTCATCAATGGTTTCTAAACACAGGGACCTTGCCTGACCTCTTCTGCTATTTTTGTTAGACAAGGAATTTTTCATTTACAAGAGTTGTAAGTTCTGATGAAGAGAGCAGCTAGGGTATTATAGTGATAAATATAAAATTCATTAAACTTATAATCACAATACTGTAACATGGGGACTTACTGACTATGTGCTTGGTTCTGAATTAAATTTTAGATCCCAAGGTACTAAGTTATTGTATTACTGTATACATACAAATACTGCTGACAAAAGAAAACTCAAATTATAGACAGAGAAATCTGATTGGTCTATGTTTCTGATGAAGCTGATTTTAGTCCAATCATATTATATTAAACGTGTATCAAGATTAGATAATGTCCCCTTTGAGATATACCACTTGAACTAAAGTAATACATCATAAGGCTTGGTTCCTCAGACAAGTTTGAGTACAGGAAGAAAGAGAAATTTACTCAGACCTCATTGCAATATGAAAGGTACGAAAATGGTCACCAATCGACGGATTATCTCCTTGACAACCGTCAGTAGAGTAATCTTTATGCGCTGAAGTCAACGTGACTAGTATGACTCTGACTTGAAGAGTTGTATTAAAACAACTTGTACTCTATTAATCTCCTGATTATGTTGCACAATATTTGCATAATAATCACACTGTTGTGCCAATTAATTCTCTGTCTTGATGAGGTAGTCAATTATAATGCCATGTTTGCCAACATTTTATTTTATTTTATTTTATTGATTTTTTTTTTTTTGTGTGTTTTCAAAATAAAGTGATACATACTAGGCATATATATAGACAATTATATGAGGATTAATTAATTGGATTAACAGATAGTTAAATGCTAAGAAGTGAATGGGAGCTTCTAATGGAGTTTAGTGCTCCCTGCAAGATGAAACAGAACCACAATTCTGTATTTCTTGCTTCAATTTATCAGTGCATATAGCCACACTGAAAGTTTGTGTTCCGAATTATAACTGCGTGCCGGACCGTACAATATGAACAAATTTTTGACACATTTTAGTGAGTGCGAACGTACGTGTTTAATTGACAGGTTCCTTAGTATAAACTGGTTGAATTCAGTAATTTCCTGTTTAAGGTTAGCGATATAAATTATGCAGCGGTGGCTTAAGGCAGGGAATAATTAAAAGAACATTATTTGTGCTGTACCAGAATTGCCAGTATACTAATAACACTGCCAGAGGTACAGTATAGTTGCACAATGGATTTAGCCATAGATGAATTTCTCATTAACCTGCTGGTTTTTTCAAAGTAAGTATTACCATACTGATTAAGTATATAAGACTAGAGTTAAACTAACATAGTATTATGCATACAGTGTGTACATGTTTAATGATAGATAGTTACTGTCTTATGCATCATGTGTGTACAAGTGTAGCATAAATAATATGTCACATCACATGTCGATTCTGTGGAACAAATTCATACTGAGATATGATGTAAAGAACCTCATATGGCCAAAGATAAATTTTCTATCTGAGTTGGTCATATTTTTTATTTTCAAAACATTTTGATGTTAATTGCTGCTGTGTGAGTTGGTAAAATATTTTTACTGTAGGTTCTAAATTACAGTAATAACATACACTAAGACAAGTATCACAGCCCTGTTTTGCATTCATTGTGAACAAGACCACTGTGACATAATTTTAAAAAAAGAAATCAGCTGTCATTTTGTCCTACTCAAGAACAGCATTCCATAAAACATTGATGTATTTATTAGTGAAGCAGTGACGAATGTAGGTTTTGAGGAAATCATCAAGATTGTGAAGTTGTCAAGTTTGGAAAGTAAAATTGTTATTTTCAACTCTTATTTGGCTAAATGTGCATCAGATATCTGTATGAATTGTAAACATTTCAAAATTCTGAGCAAGTTGATTTGCCTATTGAAGTTGCCAACATATCTGCAGTGTAAATGGCTATAAAACTATAATGCATTGAATTAGTCATTCTGTGCTAGATGCTCCTTAGATAACTGTGGTAAGTAGAAGGGGATGAAAGCACCATCATCACTGCAACACAATTACTGGAACAAACAAAGTATTTTACCAGTAGTTCATGAAAAGGTCTAAATCCCTTTTCCCCAGTTCAAGAAAAAAATGGAAACAGTAAATGTATTAAGGCAAACTGCCTAACAAAAATACCACAGCGATAATCTTGTACATAGCTCAGGAAAAAATCTAGCGCCCACATAAAGTGAATAGTGGGCAGTCGTTAGGGCAAGGAAGAAAACATTGACATGTAACTTCATGGGACACGCACCGATTCGTTTTTGACCAGCCTGGACCAATAGGGACTCGGAAAAGTAGTAACTTATATAGTTGTGGGCCTTATATCACAAGAATTTTTGAAACATTAATAAGTGTCAAAACTCTAAACATAAACCAATAAGCAATAAATGCAAGAATATTGTTAACGATTATTCCATACATTTGGCTGCGCCTACATTTTAGTAGTTTTGTAACACCAAATATTTAATTTTTAAATACAATTTCTATAAAATTGTCTTTATCATGCAGGATGTGGCAATTAAAATCCTAACCCCTTGATTCAGTGCTATAGAGTAGTCTACATGCAAGTATACTTTAGTTTTATCCAAAACTTTGTTAAATTTTCTAAAACTTTCATTTTGCATTGATTTTGTTTCTGAAATTAATGCAGGGTTCTTCTCTAGAGATTTTAAGTTATTTCTCTTTAAAAATATAAAGTGGTAAAGTAGACTAATTTAATAATCTAATTAGTTCTGTAGGTTAGTAAAAAAAGTCTTTTATTGATCAAGCCACCAGAAAAGCGTTGTTTAGGGCAAATCCTACACATGAGATATTATTTGTACATTAAATGCGGATATTAATGGTGTGCCACCATTTAGAAGAATAAATTTGTCTCCAAAGTAACAAATTGAACCAATTAATTGCATGTTTGAAATGAGAAAACTGTACATTAAAAGAAAGAAGTGGAGTCACTTTAATGGAAGGAAAAGCTAGTGTATGGTTTACAGTGGTAGTTAGTTTGCAATTTATAACAGAAGTTTTGTAAGAGTATGCAAATGTATGTAGTGACGTGGAAACTGGTAATAGATATATGATAATACTGTATTATTGCAATATTCAGAAAATAAATTATGCAACTAACTTTGCCGACCAGTTTCAAAGATTTTCGATAATTTTTCCCAAAAAATGTAAGCTTGGTGAAATATATTATATGTACACAAAAGTTTTAGAATTATGCTGAGCTATGTTTATTAAGTTCAAGATGAAACGATGCAGCATTTTGATGCCACCTAGCTGCCTTTCAATGAAAGTACATTTTTATTTTTCACAATATGTTAATCAGTCCACTATGAGAAGTTCAATAAAGTATTTAAATATTTTTTAATAGATATCATATTCCATTCTGTATGACAACATTGTCTCTTTTAGACAACTAGTTCTCAATTGTGTGAATGGCTTGTGGGTGGTCTGTACTATTACTGAAGTTTGTCTATTTTTGATATTGATTGATAGCTTGATAAATTGATTGATCAATTGTTTTTTCTTGTTTGTTTTTGTTTTAGTCCAGCAGCTATTATAGGAACCGTGCTTGCCATCGTGGTTGTTTTACTTGTGTGTGTCACCCTCTGTTGCTGCTGCTGCTCTTGCTGTATCTGGAATCGAAGAAAAAATAATAAGAGAGGCAACCAAGTCAGATATAGTAAGTATACATCACTTCAAAGTGTCAATATGTTGTACAGATCATTTTATAGGGCCACTTTGATGTCATAAAGCCATCAGTAAACACTGTAAGGTGTCAACAAGATGTACAGATCATTTTAGAGGGCCACTTTCTTGTCATAAAGCCACCAGTAAATAGATTAAAGTGTCGTTATCTTTTACATATCATTTAAAGGGCCACATTGTTGTCTTACAGCCATCAGTAAATAGTTTAAAGTGTCATTATCTTGTACAGATCATTGTAAAGGGCCACTTTGTTGTCTTAAAGGCCATCAGTAAATAGTTTAAAGTGTCAGTACGTTGTACAGATCATTTAAAGGGCCACTTTGTTGTCTTACAGCCATCAGTAAATAGTTTAAAGTGTCAGTACTTTGTACAGATCATTTTAAAGGGCCACTTTGTTGTCTTAAATCTATCAGTAAATAGTTTAAAGTGTCATTTATCTTGTCTGTAGATCAATTTAAAGGGCCACTTTGTTCTCTTAAAGGCCATCAGTGAATATTATCAAGTGTCATGATCTTGTACAGATCATTTTAAAGGGCCACTTTGTTGGCTTTAAGGGCCATCAGTAACTGTTCCTTGTGGCAACAGTTGCAGAGCAATTTCAAACGTTCTTTCCGGGGGGTTTCAATCTCTACACAGTCAATCCCAGACATTATTTAGGAGACTGAAAGTAGCTGTATGCTATCTGATCGAAGAGGGAACATGCTTGTTGCAGACATTTGGACAAGATGCCATTACTTGCCTCTCTTGCATATCTATGGGCTGGAGAGGCAATCAGGGAATTAGCTCAGTGTTTACAAAACTGCATAGAAGCCTTTTAGGGTTTTGAATATTTTATGTTGTCGTTGCTGTCACATTGAAAATGTTGCTGTTACATTGCAAATGTTGCATGGCATTTTATTATAAATGCAAACTTATTCTCTTGTGCACTATGACCTTCTATGACATCTAATTCATTGTGGGTACATGTATCCAGCTAGGAAAGTTGTTTCTTTGCAACCCACCACAAATTTCACAGTGTATTGATCTTATTGCCTACTTGACACTTTGGATATAACAGTTCAAAAAAGAAGGTTCTTTTGTGTCAGCAAGGTTAATAAGTTAATCACTGTGTATTATATGTTAACTTAGTACTTTAGTACGGCTTCATACCATTTGTAAAGAACACAACTTTCATCAAATCTTAAAACATGAACAGATCTTGCAGAAATTCACCTGACTAGGTTATTACAAGAATAAAACACAGTTGTTATTAGTTTCAAATGCATTGCAGTTTCTACTTACCTATCTGTTAATTAACAGTTCTGTTAATCACCTCACTCAGTGTCCTTGAAATAGCCAGCATGTTGCCCCAGGGACAATAAAGTCACCTGCCCTTTCCCTCCTTCCCCCTCCCCCACCCCCTCCCCATTTGTTTTCATTTTCCTTAAAAGTATATATTATGAAAATCAAAATACATTGTGCATCATCCCATATTTCCTTAGGCCCCCTTATTGACACTGGGCCCCAGCAGGTCTGTACTCCCCTGGTCCTCCCATCTTGTCAGGCCTGACCCTACCACTGACCTTATCCCACATTGTGTAACACTTCTCATGTTATGTCAGAGAATAGTACAATCACTGTGGCCTATATATACTCAGAAAGTTATCTGTTCATCTCGTTTAAAACTCTTCTAATGTTTATGAACTATAGAGATATAGGCTATGTTTGTAGTACAGCATGGAGAAATTGGCATTGAATATGTGTCTAGTTCACTGAATAAGCACATTATACACACAAAAGCAGATAAGTAGAAAAGTACACTGATTGTTTGAGAGATACATGCAGGAATGCATCACCCCTGACTGTATCCACTAGCTACTTTAACCCTGGATTACATGGTTGGTTGGTGGTGTTTTCCGGTAAAAGTAAACATAACCGGAAATATATCAGACTTTACAATACCAGTTTAGAAATTGCTTTCTGAAAGCTCAGATGGTATGAAATGGAATTGGAAGAATATTCAATTAAGCGAAATAGTTGATGTTTTAATTGGAAAGTCCCAATTTTGTGGGCATGTACCTAAATCGAACACTAGAAATCAAATGACCTGGTAAAGGACAACTAGACAAGAATCCTTATAAATTTGCTCGAAACGCCTTATGTATTGCAATCAATAAATCAAATCAAGAAAAAATGAAGTACATGAAAAGAAACAAGAGATCCATTTAAGTGGACTTATTTTCAACACGTATTGCGCATAGTCAATTCAGTGTAGATTTTTTGAAAGTAAAATAGATACCAACTGCAATCGAGTGTTAAGATATGCAGATGTTCAAAAGCATGCAAGCAAGCAGCAAGCAAGTGGCATATGTTGGAAACTGTGTCACACAGGCCTTATATTTTTGCTGTTAGGGGAACCAGTTTACTACTACATAGCATTTTGTGTGGAGTAATGTCCATGGTAGGTAGGTGTACTTTACCTTGTTACTTGTAGTACTAAAAACACTGTTATCTGACAGTCAGATAGTACATTTATACTGGGGGGGGGGGGTGTTATTTTGGGGGAATGGAGAAGGTCTAATAGTTAATTATAAACACCATTGTTTCATGAAGTTACTTTGTCCACAGCACCATATTTTTCCTCAACAAGAGGTTTGCTAAACAACATATTTCCTGAAAAACTGTGTTCAATATACCATTTTTGCCTGAAATATGTTGTTTCCCGAAGACATATATGAGTATGGAAGACTTGTTTTTCAGATTGGTTAAGTGAAATCCACAAAAGGTTTCAAAATGTTCAGAATTTCACAGTGACACTTACTATTTGCATATGAATGAATTAAAAGGAAATGTTTTGGTTTATTTAGTTCTGTTTCTAAATTAACAGTTATTTCACAACACAATTATTCCACCAGTGTCCAAATGACATGCAGACTATTGATAATATATTCTTGTTGATTTAATTCCACAATGTTGTTTACATACCGACTGCAATTCTACAGCAAAGAATTATTCCACCAGTGTCCAAATGACATAGTGCCTGAATGCAGACTATTGATGTTATATTCTTGTTGATTTAAATCCATTATGTTGTTTACATACCAGCAGCAATCATTCTACACCAATGAATTATTCCACCAGTGTCCAAATGACATAGTGTCGAAAGCGCCCCTTCAGACCATTCTCGCCCCCCCCCCCCGACCAATACCCCTAGCTCCGCCACTGCCTGAATGCAGACTATTGATATTATATTCTTGTTGATTTAATTCCATCATGTTGTTTTCATACCAGCAGCATTCATTCTACAGCAATGAATTATTCCACCAGTGTCTAAATGACATAGTGCCTGAATGCAGCTCTACTATTGATAATATATTCTTGTTGATTTAATTCCATTATGTTGTTTACATACCAACTGCAATTCTACAGTAATGAATTATTCCACCAGTGTCCAAATGACATAGTGCCTGAATGCAGTGGCGGAGCGTCCATACAGTCGGGGGGGGGGGGCGAATGCCCCCCCTGACGGACTCAAATGGACTGCTGGCGCCCTTTTCAGCTTTTTACCACTTTTTACTTATTTGTGATTATTGACTTTTTTATTGCACTCTCATCTACCTATTGACATTTGTCACATTATCTGCAAATTAGCAAGGCCCGGAAAGGGTTATTTCTGGCGATCTAGGGAGTATCTTTACTCAAAAAATTTCTGTACGCTCCTCGCCAACCTGTGGTGGCGCTCCGCTTAGATAGTGTCGAAAGCGCCCCTTCCGACCATTCTCGCCCCCCGACCAATACCCCTAGCTCCGCCACTGCCTGAATGCAGACTATTGATATTATATTCTTGTTGATTTAATTCCATCATGTTGTTTTCATACCAGCAGCAATACTATAGCAATGTATCAATCCTGAGTAAATCTAATGTCAAATATTACAAGTTTCAAAGTGTCATAGTACTGAATGCAGATCCTGTCAAATGATTTACTTCTTGATATTAGGCGACAATATCTCCAAATTTCTTTTAGGGTACAACAATTTTTAGCAGCCATGCATTGTGCTCTGAGCTTCCTGTCCCCTCCACACCTCCCCTCCCCTCCTCATCCTATCCTTGTCTCGATCATGAGAGTCATCCTAATATCAATAGTCTTGTTTGTAGCGGACTAACATTTAGCATTAAATATCAAAACAAGTCGTCTCTCTCCCTATAGAAAAAATATGCTTGACTGCCTTACTTTAGATTACTGCCACGGTTGCATGGTGATAACATAAAATTACAGTATTAGATTTTCTACATGACGAACCATTTAAGATTATTTACTGCCCAAGCAATGTGGTAACCTTGATGTATGCTAATGTTTCATGAAGACTGCTTGTATCTTTGATTATTTGTCATAGCCAACAATTTGTCTGGACACAAACCTGTACGAATATAAAAACTGAACCAATGCAAATGGGTGGAAATGCCATGTGATTTTGAGTGCCTCGATACAAATAGCGGCCGGACTGAACCAAAAGACCATTTAATGACCAGTCATATAGGCCCTAATCTGTATGGTCTTGTATAACTGATGACAACACTCTGAATTAAAATGTAACATGATTTTGTGAAAGCACTGGATGATTGATATAAAAGTTTCACTTACAAGTACAGTTTTACCAAAACAAAAGCACAATAAAATATGGTACTTTAAAACAGCTTGTTTTGACATGGAAATTCACACAAATTATTCAAATGATCTCTTCTTCATTAATTACTGTACAAATGAATTTATAGTGATATCAACATAAGATACCACTAGAAACATAGATGCTATTGAAGATACTAAAATTCTTAGCAGTATAGTTGAATGAATGTTCTGCACAAAACTCTAAATAATTTTTCTTCTTTGTTTAGACATTACCAGGGGCGGGATTTGAGTTGTGAAAGTGGGGGGGCAAACCTGCCAGCAAGACTATCTAAGCGGAGCGCCACCATCGGTTGGCGCGGAGCGTACAAGAATTTTTTTGGCTTTACAAACCCTCCAGATGGCCGGAAACGGCACTTCCCGAGTGCTCTAAGCTGCATGTACCCATCCTTGAAATGTGGATCTCATGTCTGCAATTTGTATCTAGATAGTTAATTATTGTTTAAAAATTTGAAGAGGATTGATAGTAGAACATATGGTCAGATGGTGATGTACAACTTTTGTTATACGTCACTATCTAAGCGGAGCGCCATCATCGGTTGGCAAGGAGCGTCAAAATTTTCGATAAAAGGTACCCTTAGATCGGTAAAATTAACACCCATATAGGCTTTAAGTTGCATCTAAACAATTAATGAACGTGTGTAAATTTAGGGAGGACGGATAGAAGAACTTATATGGTGATGTACAACTGAAGCTTATACGTCACTATTTAGGCGGTGCACCACCATCAGTTGGCGCGGCGCGTCGAAATTAAAGCAAAAAGGAAATCCTAGATCAGCAAAAATGACACCTCTGGTAACAATAAATCGCATCTAGACAGTTCTTTCCCCCTAAAATTATTAGTATATTGTGCATCTGGACCGATCAAGAATATGTTCAGCACCCACTTCGAAATTCTCCCCGCGGTCCCCACTTCTTGGAGCACTTGGCAAATATTGGGGCTGAACATACCTTTACCCCCCCCCACTTTTTTCATGGGGGATAAGCCCCTCAAGTCCACCGGTTCCGTCGCCACTGAAGTCGAGGAGGGGTGATTTTCGAGCAGTAAAGAAATTACATCGGCATATGCCATTGCATATTGTTGAATGACACGGGGAGGGGGGTGTCATGTGTCAGTGTGTTGAATTTAATTATTGATATACCCAATATGCAAATCTGGCTTTCGTAAATCGTTTCTCTGGATTTAGTTATTCAACGCATTCAGTAGAGCAGCAACGTTGAAAATAAATTCCTGAAGCTAGCACTGTAGCACATGCCGCGGATTCATCACATGCAGAATTGAATCGCTAGTGTGTTAGCTCCAGGATTCGTAACCTGTGCTGCGAACCATGTGCTAGCTCCAGCTCCAGTTATTCTGCATGCTACATGTTACGATCTTAAACAAAAATTCGACTTAGATTCGAAACAAATAGGCCTATTTGATAGAGCTGTTGTGGGGGAATAATTTCGATTACGGTTGTGTACATTTGTCTGCAAATACGACAAAAAAGTGAACTAAGATTTGGGAATCCCGCCCATGGACATTACAGTATGTAAATATATATTGATATTCTTGTTGTTGAACTACAATCTTAGATTAAAAAACGTTAATTCATTTCCTCTTTTACAGAAAGAAATCATCTGAATTAGAAAGGATGAATACATGATATGTTTAGAATAATGCTGACAAAATTTGCTTCATCACTTGAAAAAGGAAAACAAAGCTTGAGTCCTACTTCACTTGAAATAGCCTTTTTGTATTTGGGGTGGTGGGGGAGGGGGAAGTGGGGGGATGTGGGAGACCGATGGGTGGTTGGCCAAAGCTTTGGACTTGGTCATGGCCAAAGTTTCGCCACTCACACACCATTCATACAATGTTTTTACAATTTCATAACCTCCTTTCTAGTTTCAAATAATGAAAGAAGAACCCAAGTTATTTGAAAAATTCCAGTTTGCTTTTTACATTTGAACACTTAATGTGTCTGTGAGCTGTTAATGTGGAGGAACAACTTGGATTCATTGGGGAATGCTTATTGGCTGCTGTTTAATTGACCCTTTGCTTTTGTGAGAAAATCTAGGAAGATGCTTTATTTTCGTCATTTCAAATCGTATTTTAAGTCAGACTCAGTAGAACTGGTGATATGTCTTACAAAATACAAAAGATCCCTACCATCAGACAAAGCGCAAAACTTAATTTACTCTGCAATCCAGACTTCTCAAACACTAAATTATAGTAATCTACAGAACAAAAATTGTGCAAGCCAGCATGGAGGAGGGTTCAATGCATATAATTCAGAGCATTTCAGAGCATATAATTCAGAGCATATAATGTATGTATGTATTTTAGATCCTCCTGCAAGCAGGAACTCGCGAAGAAACCTCATTGGCTAATCAAAGCCGCAAGCTGACCGAAGTCAGTCTCTTACATTCATATTTAACGTCCATGATTATGAATTGTCAATTGTCAACAACTCTGTAACTGGACGACATACATTAATCTTGGAGTGACTCGAACTCGGAACCCTATGATTGAAAGGCACCAGTGTTAATCACTGAGCTAACACTCCACGTCCCATATAATGGGACACATCATTAGTCATCTTCACAACTTTATTCCAAAAGATCAGAATGAGACAAACACCAATACCTTCAATGCTCACAAAAGTGCGCAGCAGAAATTTCTCCAGCAGAAATTCTGGAAAAACGGGAAGATTTAGGTTTATTGAACGAAAACAGAAGTCTTGGGTTTCTAGCGGGATGAAGATAAACATGCAAACTGGTAATGTAACGTCATCTCCCAGGAATTAGTTTCTCTGTGGCCTAGTTATCTTAGATTTCAAGATTACGATAGAACACAACCACGGCTTGCGGAAGATCTCAAGATTCTGGATAGCAACAGTGAAGTATCATGTGCGTTCTCAAATATTGATTGGTTTGTAAAACGGATAGGCTCTTAAAGATTTCGACCTACTTTTATGAGTATTTTAAATCTTGCCTTTCAGTGTAATTAATGTGTTTTATACAATCGTCTCGAGCCAGGGGTGACTTCAGAAGCTCCCTGTTTGTTTGAAAATATTGGAAGTGGGACTCGCCGACTCATCCCTTATAAGGATCAATTTCAGTACCACGTTAAAAATGGAGAATCTCTTCTGTTGATCACATTAAACTCTGTGAATCAAATAAAGGTATCATAACAAGGACGAATTTAGTCAAGACTTGCAGCAACTACTTCAAGTTTTATG